>JAUPMG010151421.1:0-11013 GCA_031762675.1 Pachysandra terminalis
CACAAGCCAAAAGGTTCCTATGACCTTGCCTGGGAGTAGTGCGCTTAGCATTCGGGAATCCCACTTTCTCAATCAATCTGTCTTAAGGAAAACACTCGAGCTTTGGATCAATGCCCCCAGAAGCTCAGATATTTGTCAAGATGATCCTCCCATCTTTTTCTCTCCTTGTTGTAGGGACTAGTAGTAATGGGTCCTAAGTTGGCAAGATGCAGTGGACAACAGCTGAAATCTCTAAATGATGGAGCACTATGCGATCTTGTCATCAACTAAGCTTTCCAAAATCAGCTACAATGTCCTGAAATACTCACTTCAACTGATAGAGTGTCGAATTGACAACTGTCATACAACCGCTCTCTAACAAGCAGCTCAAGTGCCACCATAATGGCCGATGCCTACATTGAGAATTGGAGCAAACTCCCATCAAACTCTGGGTCATATGTAACAATCCAAAAAGATTATCAATACCCTATTTCACAACCTGGGCCCACTTTGCCATGGCCCACAATCATCCAAACAACCCAAGATGGGCTCATCTGACTCACATGAGATTCTATAGGATATGGTCCACCTGGCCCTGTAGAACCATTAGTGGGACCCAAAGATCTTGGCATACAATCACAAGGCTAGGATGCTTAGGCATGTGATTCATAATAAAACTCACCTATTAATCAACATTGGTACAAGAGGTGCCATACTACCATGACTCTAGTACCCAAAACACCGAATGCCAAATCACTTTCCTCCTCTCACCTATACATCTTCAAAAAAAAATAAATAGTAATTTGCATTCTTTCTAGGGCTTGCATTAGCACCACAAAGGATGCCCCCACAATGACTCAATTCCCAATCATTATCATTTGTTTTGTTGAAGGTATTCTACCTATGAGAACTACCATGACCATTTTTTGGTTTTAAAAATCAATAGCAGGTTTCCCCAACAAGCGGGTCGCCATCACAACAGACCAAGATTCGGGGATGAGAATGAAATGTTTGGCAGTTTATCAATCTACCATCGGCCCTCACAAAACCAAGGTTCAAAAGCTTGTGTTGTATCGCGCGATATGATACTTAAAAAAAAAAAAAAAAACATTGTATTGACCATATCGGTTACAATCGATAAATATTAAAAAAATAAACAGACCGACAGATAAAAGAGGGAGAAAGAGAAAGAGGCACTGCTGTCTTCCTGTTCTTCTTCTCGTTGAATGAAGAATGGACTCTTAACAAACCCTCAAGTTGTGATTCGGTGCATCGCCAATGTACTTGATGCATACATAAGCCAATGGGCACTTAAAGAAGCCTTTAAAACTGAAAAGGTTGTGATTCGGAACATCGCCCGTGTATAGAATGCACATAAATAAGCCCTTTACATAACATTGTATGTGGGTGTAGCATATCAAAAAATATATTAATTTAACATATTTTTACATGGTATTTGCATAAAAGTAGTTCTTGTTTTATGTATCCACCATTTTCCTTGTGCATCCACCGTATCCATGATTTAACAGTGTATCCACACCTATCCAATATGGTACTCAATACGTATCCAATTTCGGGCTGATTGATACTCTACCTCAATACAATATTTTGAACCATGCACAAAACCCCCGCATGCATTTTCTAAAACCACCAACTTTTCATTCGAGTCTGACATATAGAGTGGTGTACCATATATGTTGATCAATCACCATCTACTTTTTATTAGGGTTCTAGATAACCATATCAAAGTGCTCAAAGTATCCAATCTAAGATCTAAACAACTTTAGCATCTTCACTCATTAGAACACAATAAGATTCCACTTCGGACGGAAATTCAAATAAAAAAGTCCTCCCATCCATTTCACAACCACAGTGCAAGTGGTATTCCATCCTTTTGATACCCAATCCGACAGTATCTCCTTCAAAGACGCGGATGAAATCAATATCCTCGTGAAGCATTTCTTCAGGAAAGAAATTCTCTGGTTAACCCCCTCCTGTTTCACTAATAGACAGGGCTTCGCATATTTGAGATTCACATTATATTTTCCTATATCTGGCCAGGATCTACCATTAGGATCATTTTAACTGAGAGAATATTAGAAGGCTGACTCCTATTTCTTTCCTTATGCTCATAAAAACACAGTTTTTCCTTATGTTTTAGCACATCATACAATAGTTCCACCCACTGAAATCCCAAAACCTGTTGGCATCATCCACTTGAAACTCTAAATACAAATAAATGATTTTCCTACAGCAAATCCCCTTCACATCACGACTAAAGGAGAAAAGATCAATAGTTACAGCAATTCATTTCCTGAATTCCACCATAATATCTTCTGAGTTTTTGATCCACTGAAATGTCTTCAGTGATTAAAAGCAGTCTCACTCACTAAACTGTCGTTGACACCACTCACATTGATAACCTAAGGTTTAAAACAACAGGTGAAATTCAATGGAGATTTGGCACGTTATATCATGGGCACAAGCACGTGTGAAGGGACTCATTGTACTTTAATATTAGATATTTAATCATTATCCTTCAGCCTAAACATCATATAGAATGAATGAATTATGCAGTGTGTTAATCCCCTTTATCTCACGGCACCAACATGTAAAATGATAGCATTAGGACAACCCTCTAAGCCTATTTCATTACATGCATAATCAGCAGCTATTTGTTCTGATTGAAACTAGCAAGGCTGAGAAGGAGATGATATCGAAAATGAATAACCGCCAAGCATATTGTCAAGCAGAATAACCTTGTAGCAGTAGCATTAATGTGCAATAGAACAAGAGTCAAAGAGGCAGCATTTCTGCTGCCTAGAAGAACATGACTGTTAACTACAGTGCAAGACTTAAAAGCCAACAAAGCTCCACATGACTACATGTGATGGCTAAAGAAAGGCAGAAAACTGCATACTGTTGGATCTAGTTAAAGTGAATATTGAAGAGTTAGGGTTAGAGAAGGAGAAGAAAAAGAAAGGAAGGAGAAGAGAAAAAGAGAAAGATTAAGGAATAGATTTAGGTAACTTAATCAGCCCCTTCACCTTAACTCATATTTAAACTAAAAATGAGAGAGTACAAAAATAGCCTTGGACCATAACAAAAAATAACCCAAATAATAATAAAATTCTAACGCAACCCCCTCAAACTGGAGCATCCAGATCAAACATGCCCAGCTTGAAACATAACCACTAAAAAGAATCACAAGCTAATGGCTTGGTAAGAATATCACCTAGCTGATCATCTGAGGGAGTTACAATATGTTTCCTTATCAGTAAATCATGAATAAAGTAACAATAAACCTCTATATGTTTTGTGCGTTCATAGAACACATGATTGTCAGCAATAAAAATAGCAATTTGATTGTCATAATGCATCTGCATTGGAATAAGAACATCCACACCAAGATCCTGAAGGAAAGAACGAACACATAGCATCTCTGACGCAGTATGAGCCATAGCTCTACACTCCGCTTCAGCACTAGAGCGGGTAAAGACATTCATCTTTTTACTGCGCCAAGTAACAAGATTACCCTCAACAAAGGTACAATAGCCAGAGGTAGACCACCTATCAGAACGACTACCAGCCCAATCAGCATCACTAAAACCTGTTACAGTAAAGGAAGCAAAAGGTGGATATAGCAATCCTCGCCAAAGAGCACCCTTAAGATAGCGCAAGATACAGCAAATAACATCAAAATGAGGTTGACGAGGAGCGTACATATACCGACTAGCCACACCAACAACATAAGTAATGTCAGGGCGAGGAACAATAAAATAAATTAATCACCCAACTAGGCATCTATACCGAGCTACGTCAGGAAACAGTTCCCCTTGCCCATTGTTAAGTTTAATAGTGTAGTCCATGGGAGTATCAACAGGCCGAGTACCTAACAAACCAACCTCAGATAGAAGATCAACCACATACTTCCTTTGAGATAAAGAAAGGCCCTGACGAGAATGAGAAATCGCAATCTCAAGCAAATTGCAAAGAACACCCAAGTTTTTAGTATGGAATTGCTTACCCAAATATCTTTTCAAATCAATAAAGCCTATGGAGTCGCTCCCAACGATAATAATGTCATCCACATACACTATCAAGGCAATAGTTCCCACAAAGTGATGGTAAAAGACAAAATGGTCAAAGGTAGAACACTTGAAATCATAACCAATCACAACAGCATTGAATATAACAAATCAGGCACAAGGAGACTGCTTTAGACCATACAAAGCCTTTTGCAGTCGACACACAAGGTGCTCACTACGAAAAACCACATATCAAGGTGGTAGCTCCACATACACTTCCTCCTGAAGATCGCCATGAAGAAATGCATTCTTGATATGAAGATGAAATAAGGGCCAAGAACGACTGACAGCAACAAAAAGCAGGATCCGAAAAGAGTTAAGACGAACCACCGGAGAAAGGTCTCTAAATAGTCTACACTATAGGTTTGTGTGTAACTCTTGGCAACCAACCATGTCTTAAGACGCTCAACAAAACTATTCGGAAGAGACTTAACAATGTAAACCCAACGACAACCTACTAGATGTTTCCCAGGAAGAAGAGCAGCGAGCTCCCAAATCCAGTTCTTGTGAAGAGCACTCATTTCCTCATCCATAGCATATTTCCATCCAGACGAAGATAAGACTTGGTCATAAGATGTGGGAATAGAAATAAAGGACAAGGTACAAGCAAAGGACTGCAAGCAAGAGGAAGCACGATCATAAGAAACAAAATTAGCAATAGGGTGTGGAGTACAAGTAAGTTTACCTCGGCCATGGTTCAAAATATCTTATCTTATCCGCCGATGCGGTCGATATATATCTTGTATCCACAATGTCGGCATGATACACAGGTGCATTTTAGGATACGCAAATTTCTACATTGTATAAGTCGATACATGTAACATATCGACCATAACGGTCAATACGGCCTATAAACTACAATATATCGAACGTGGTTTTAAATTTCGCCGGCATGCCGCGAAATTTTGCCATTTTCTAGTTTGGTGACATGGCGATATTTCCCCATTTCGGTGAAATTTGGGCAAATTTTCACCACGTCCCCCCTGGCGAAATCGATATTTAAAACCTTGATATTGAGTGTATTCAACACCGATATAATCGATACATGTAATCCCTCTGTCTTTTTTACATGTAAAAGCATGAAAAACGAACCATTGGTTCATTGTTCAATTCCCTTTCTCTTCTTAATCAAAAAACAAAACCCCATTGAAATATAACCCATGTAGTCCCAAAATCTTCTTAATTTGATTGAAAACATCTAACATTTGGAGCTTAAAAAGCACTTCCCCTTCATGCCTATCTTTTCGAGGTATGCAATGTAAGAATATTTTTTTCCCATTCCAAACTATACTTTATACATCTAAAGCGTGTTTTAGAGTTATACTATATGGATCTACAAATTTCAAGTAACAATCTAGATGCCTATTTGTTAAAGTTTCTATGCACATGCACGCGTACTGGTTTGTTTCCACATTAACTTATACTATTTGTATTGGTGTATGATGTGAAAAACATGATAATCTATCATATTTTAAACTCATCCTTGCGTCCAAATGAGTCTTATTTTAAGTATCCACTATTTTTCATGTGTATCGACCGCATCCATAGTTCTTACAATGTTTCCTTGTGTATCTAATACGTATCCGTTTTTTGCCTAACCAATATGCTATGTCGATACGATATTTTAAATCATGACCTCTGCGTAAAGCAATTAAGTAAATTATCAGTAGTTGTAAGAGAGGAGGAAATAGCAGGAACCTCTGATGAGGAAGGTGTAGCATCTGAACCATAAGAAACACGGATCCTATCTTTGGATCACTGATACACTTGTAAGGGAGGATTTTGTGGATTAAACAATGGTAGCGAAAGAGTTGGAGAAGGGAAGGAGGGCTCTGTCTCACGACTAGATATAAGATCCACCGACAAACGTTCACCATGTGAAGAAAAGAAGGTAGTGGATTCAAAAAAAGTAATATCAGCACTTACAAAGTATCGTTGAGACTCAGGACTATAACAACGATAGCCCTTCTAAGTACGGGAGTATCCAAGAAAAACACACATGCGAGCTCGAAAAGACAATTTATCTCTTTCAGGATGAAGTACATGAACGAAGGCAGTGCAACCAAACACACTAGGGGTGAGCGAAAAAAGGCGAGAGACCAAGATATATATGAGAAAACAGAGATTGATGATGTAAAACAGTAGAGGGCATACGATTGATGAGATGGAAAACAGTGAGAACAGCATTACCCCAAAAAAGTTTGGAAACCTGCATATTGAATAACAAAGTGCAAGCAATATCCAACAAATTGAGAGGTGTAAGCACAACTGGTTTGATGAATAATACCATAATCATCACCAAAGGAACTCGTGACAGACCGTGTCTACTCTAATGTATTGCCAGATCAAAGAATTTTAATGCGTTTACTAAACTGAACAAAGATTTCATTATAAAATTAGAAACAATATTAGGAAGCTCAATTCTGTCTTTCATAAAAAATAACCATGTCATCAGAGAATAATCATCAACAAATATAATAAAATAAAGAAATCCATTCAAAGTAGGAGTACAGGAAGGCTCTCACATGTCAGTATGGACAATAGCAGCAAAGGACTCAGACTAACGACTATGCCCACTACTCAAAAAAATAACTACCGTGATGCTTGCCCAACATGGCAAGATTCACACTCTAGACCAAACACATAACTCAATGTAGTAATAACTTGTTTAAGCTTGGCCAGAAACAGATGACCCAGACGAATGTGCCATTGAATGGGTGAAACAGTAGCACTCAAAGCAGATGAAACTCGAGAGGAAGAACAATCAGGATCCAAGTCATACAACACGTCCTTCTTATGCCCCAAATGAATCAATTTCTTCGTCTTGAAGTCCTAAAAAACAAAAGGTAAGAGAAAAAGTTACGGAAAAATGTACTGATTTAGTCAATGGCTAACTGAAAGTAAATTAAAAGGAAAATTAGGAACATAGAGACTAGAGAATAAGGATGAGGAATTAGTAGGACTGACAAACACATTTTTCCAAGGACAAGACGAAAAGAACCATCAACTAAAACAATATGATGTTTAACATGATGTAAATCAAAAAAGAGAGATGGTATACCAGACATATGTGAGCTAACTTCGGAATCAATGACCCAAGATGAAGGCAAATGGGCCTCATATGAAATATTCCCTGAAACAAGTGCAATAGTAGATGAAGAGGGAAGAGTAGTACGTAATGTATGAACCAGCTCGTTCAGCTAAGTAATGAGTGCATCATGAGAATCAGAACTAGGGGAACATGTCCAGAGGAAGCAGAAAGAGACTGTGGCTATGAAGAACCATTTGTAACCTAATGCACATAATTTGGCTTACCATACTTCACCTAACAGTAAGGTACAGTATGATTAGTACTACCACAATTATCGCATTCCCTGTCACCATGTCCACCTGTACGACCATCATCACGGGAAACACCACGAAAACCACGACCACAACGAGCACTGCCACAAGATCTAGAGCCACGACTTCCACTGCTAAAGACTAAAGCAGACGCCTCTAAAGTGGCGACAATGGAACTAGTGACATTGGAGCTCTGTCCCAAAGTTGAGTGCAACAATCAAGAATAGCATTAGCAGCGGTAGGTAAGGTTTCACTAGCAAGGATCTGATCATTAAAACCACGTAAACCAAAAACTAAACCAGATAGCAAAGAAGCAATCATAAATTCTTCCCAATGACGTTTATGTTGCTCCAAATCAGTAGTAAAGGACCGATGCTGGAGTAGAAGATTCCATAAATTCTTAAGTGTGTTGTAAAACTCAAACAATGGTTTCCCAAACTGCTTAGTGGTGAACATCTTCTCATATAGTTCATAAACATGACAAACATTACTCTGATTTGAGAAAGATTTTGCAACAGATTCTCAAATCTTCGTAGAAGAGTCACAAAATTCAACCGTAGCAGCAACATGACATTCCATACTATTAAGTCTCGGGATCTTGGTTCATACCAGTCCTAGCCGATCCGGATTGGCTATACCGGCTGGTACCGGACGACCAAAAGTTGGATCTAAAAAAAAATGGATCGGCCGGACCGGTCGCCAGAACGGCAATACCGGTCGTCGGTATCGGACCAGTCCAGGCCGATACGTATTGAATCGTTGGTTTTATAAATTTAAAAAAAAAAAAAATTGGATCGGTCCGATCTAGACACTGGACCGGTCCTTAACGATATCGATTGGACCAGTCCAATCCAAAGTCACTTAATACAATAGTTGTATCGTGGCTTAGGATCGGACCGGTCCTGGCTGATCCCGATATGGACCAGCCGATCCGAACCGATCCTTGAAACCATGATGCCAAAGTCATCCCATAACAACAAAATCCTCACCAAGGTTTTAAATTTCGCCGGCATGCCAGCGAAATGTCGCTACTTTTCATTCTGCGACATGGTAAAATATTGGCGATATATCCAAATTCCGCCAAAATTTCGTCAGGAGGACCCCCTGGCGAAATCACAAGCGAAATCGAAATTTAAAACCTTGATCCTCACACATCCAGTCTTCATATTTGACATATGCCATATGCAGATGATCATCAGTCATACTTCAATTTACGTTATCCACAGACAACTTTTCACAGCATGTGCCAAAGCTAGGTAATTCAAACCATTCAATCTTCTTGAGGTAATGAATTTAGCCATATCATCAGCCTTAAGTAGTGGGGGCTTCCCACAGCCATGACAGATCCAATTTAACCAACAAAACAACTCAAACAATGTAAAACCAAGAGAGAATAGATTAACCAGCGAGTAACAGATGAACTACAGCCAAGAGAATTCAGAACAACCCAAGGATTAAGAATAGGATCAAAAAACTCAGCATAGTCCAAACATTAAAAAGCTGGAGGGTAAAAAACAACATACCACATACTTTTGACCCCTATTGATCAGGCCAAATCGCAGATTGCACAAAAAAGGCAGTCCAAATCACAGATCGCTAAAAAGAATCCTAGAAAAAAAGCAGATCGCAAAAACACTAGTCCAAATCACATGAAATGGATTCAGAAAATTCTGGAAAAATCACCACAATCACCAAGAGAGAGAGACGGGCCAGAGAAAGTCATTGTTGGACCTTGGTGTCCGTAGAAATGATGATGTCAGCATGACATCATCGTACGGACGTTGATGTCAGTCCTTCTCGATCACCTCACGACAACTTTCAGATTATTTTAATGGCTTCTAGGTTTGGATCAGATGCTCTAGTACCAAGTTAAAGTGAATATTGAAGAGTTGGGTTTAGAGAAGAAGAAGAAAGAAGAATAGAAAGAGAGAAAAATTAGGAAATAAATTTAGGCAACTTAACCAGTCCCTTTACCTTAACTCATATTTATACTAAGGATAAGAAAGTACAAAAATACCATTGGACCAAAACAGAAAATAGCCCAAATAGTAATGCAATTCTAAAAGATCTCCAGATTTTAATTCAAGTCCATAGTTCTAACAACTCAAACCATATTTCAATTCACATGCATCTGGCGATGGTGTCATAGCAGCTTCCATATGTTGAAATATACCAATCTTTGGATTGAAATTAGATAGCAAGTGCGATGTTTGTACCATCATGTTTCATTAAGATAGAAATGAATGTTAGAACATGAAACAGAAATGTAATGCCAAATCTGAAAAGACCCTTTGGTAGCACTTGTCTGCTTTGAGAAACCTTGAGGAAAAAAAAAAAAGCCTTTGAAGTTTTCTGTCAACAATGTGGAAAATATAATTGCTTTATGAGTATTTTTACATATATATATTAAGTGTGTGAGAATAATCATGCACCTTCCTGATATTATAATTATTACAAGAATGCTTTGGGGAGAAAGCTTGCACTCTGTGACAAGATGTTCATTTAGGTTAGAAAGATTTTAATTAAGGGATGCCGAGGAAGAAAGCAAAAGGAAAGTCATAAGCATAGCGTAAGAATCAGGTAGAATGAAATAATTTGACATATACAATTAGGAGCGTGTCATCAATTTAGAATTCCCAGCAAAAAAAAAAATCAACTACATTTCCTTGACAAAAACAACCAAACTAAAACATCAAAGATCTACTATGTTGGAAATGAAAAGTAAACCTTTCACATCCTGCCAATATAGGAGGCCCAGTTTTCTGAGGACAATTGAAGACAACCCAAAATAACTGCAAATCACACATATAGATCATTGCTTTGACCGGTTGATTGCCAGAAATCATGAGATCAATCTGCGTAGATGAGGGTGATCAAGAAAAATGAAAAACTGATTAAGTTGAATGATGAAGAGAAACCTATCACCAAGAATAAACACAGTTGTTTTGGTAATATAAATAATTATTGTATCAACAATATGCAAAAGAATGAGCATACTTCATGACCAATGCGTTCTCTACTAATCTTTTCGGCAATAGCAGCTTTCACCTCATCATTAGAGGCAGCACATTTTAAGTCTTCATCTAGAATAAATTCAAACCTTGCACCTAGAGGATTAATAATGAGGATCGTTAAGCATCCTGGAAATAAACCAAATTGCATACCAAGAGCATAAAGATTGAAGATCGTTATAAATAGATATAAATAGGAGTGAATTTAAGAAACCATTCAACATATAGTAATATCATATACGAATATGCAGCATTTACTAGTGAATTCAAGTTGGGAGTTAAGGTGCAGAATCCTATGAGTCTATATCTTAGTTACCAGATTCGTTTGTATGGGTCACGTTTCCACTCTGAAAATGCGAACTCATGTTTTCAGAGTGAATCACTGGTAAATTGCACTCTCCAATCTAGAAATTCAAGATTCGATAAGGAAAAGTGGTACAAATATCCAAATATGTTTCTTAACGACACCTTTCGTACACAACACACTACAAGCATTAAAAGCATTTCTGTGTGTGTGTGTGTGTGTGTGTTTGTGTGTGTGTGTGTGTGTGTGTGTGTGTGTGTGTGTGTGTGAGAGAGAGAGAGAGAGAGAG
>JAUPMG010151443.1:0-11013 GCA_031762675.1 Pachysandra terminalis
CTCTCTCTCTCTCTCTCTCTCTCTCTCTCTCTCTCTCTCTCTCTTATATATATATATATATATATATATATATATATATAATGTTTTAAAGATATATATTATATTAAGTCGACCTAGCGCGACTGAAACTGAAATGAAGTTGTTAGGATTTGTTTGTGCAAATCGTCTTTATTCTGGTGAGCTGTGTAAATTACCAACAGATATTCAATCTGTACAAAAGCATAATGCACTTTAACACTATTAGGCTGCACCTGTGATAATAGTAAGCATTGTAACCCTAATTATCAAAGTAGTGGATTTCTTCTTATCTCCAACCTAGGCATAAGCACACTATGGAACTATGTTAATCTTGTACTCTTTGTCTGTTGTTCTATATTTTCTTTATTACTTTTGTGGTTTGATCCATAGAACGGTTTGAGTTTAAGGTTGCATTTGGCCCGGCTTATATAAGTGCTTATTTCAGTTTATAGCTTATTAAAATACTTTTTAAAGTTAAAAGTATGTTTGGTAACATTTAATGGGTAAGTGCTTACCATAAGCAGTAGAGGAAGGCTACCTCACTTATGCGAGAAGCTATTTCTAAACTTTAATAATATTTTCTTACTACTTATTTTAGCCCTAAACTTTCATAAACACTAAACTTTCATAAACACTAAAAGAAATGTTATTTTTAAACTATAATAATATTTTGATAATACCTATTTTACCCCTAAACTTTTATAAGCACTTAAATAAATGTATTTATCAACCACTATTTTTTTCAAATAAACAGTTTATTATTGCTGTGAATAAATGCTCTCATTGAGTTACTTATCCAACGAGTACTTATCCAAAAGTACAAGCCGAGACAAATGCAGCCTAATAAAATGATATCATAGCTATTTAGTAGACATTTGTGATGGCGACAAAGATGACGATCACCAAATTTGAAATGGAGAAATTTAATAAGAAGAATAACTTTCGATTGAGGGAGAGATGTGACAAAAGTTAAACAACACTTGAAAGGGCAACTAACAGATGCGTGGGAGTGTGTATGGATGATGAGAAGTGAAAGATTAGGACGTGAAAGTTGTGAGCATGATTTGACGTTGTATGTCAGACGAGGTTATCGCTACTAGGATGAAGAAACAACTATAGATGTAAACACATGAATTATCTTAATAAAAAGGGTGGGAATCCCTTGTCCAGGACTCTTTGAAATAGGGTTTAACTAGGGTAACGAGTTTCTAATTATTTCACAACAACATTTTTGAAGTATGTAGTATGTTATTACTTCCTGGCCTTTAAATATTTGGAGGCTAGATTTGATTGGTTCTATCAATCTCTAAAGTTGAAGAGGGCATACTTGAATCTTGGTGGCCACCGAGTATTTTACAAAGTGGGTGGAAGCTGTTGCCCTTCGAAGAGAAATTGAGACTGCTGTTTCTCAATTTATCAAAGAGAATATTGATATTCGATTTGGAATGCCTCGAATGATCATTACTGATAATGGTTCCTCATTTATTAATATACCGGTTCGAGAGTTGCTTGTGAGATTCGCTATCATTCACATCAAGTCAACTTGTTATTATCCACAAGACAATGCACAAATAGTCCATGGAGCTGACTTCTCGAACACCTCTTAGTGTATTCGAATGCATCTTCCTTCATCGAAGGCCAATAGTAACCAATGGTGCATAGTTATTCGAACTATTCTTATTTTCCTGGGTGAGCTCCACAAGACCCCGAATGCACCTCTCAAAGTAAAACTGTAGCTTCTTGAGGGTTAACACATTTGAGCATGCGGTAATCAAAGTTCACTCGAAATAAATAACCATCTTGAAAATAGAAACGGGCAAACCTCCTCTGAATTCGATGAGCTTCGAATGCATTATCATGTAAAGAACCATCTCATAAGAACCGAATGAAAGGTCGTCTCCAATCTTCTTCCTCTGCAAATACAGGGCAGGCTTCTATGGCGGCATCAGGGAGGTTCTGGCAATTAACACACTCTTTGTAACTTTGAGGAATCAAGAGACATGGTGGGCCAATATACTCCAAACCTTTGTAACCTTCTGTATAAAGGGATGGAATCCGAAATCCCATAAGTCTTCTCATGGATATCAGATAGAATCTATTGAGCTTCATCACTCCCAACACACCGTAGTAGAACACCATTCAAAGCTTTAGAATATAACATATGACCAACTTCAACAAAGTTAGACAACTTATGTATAGGGATCCCGATAGTTGATGTAGGATGTCGAAGTTGATATAGAATAGAATGTATCCAATCTGATGAAGGGATGTCTTCCGGCTCAACCTTGGGATCTAAGGTAGTAGGGAGAACCTTTCGAATGACTTCAATTTATTGTGAATCATCATTCAAATTGAGTCTACTTCCAAGATTGGCTAAAATATCTTATTGCTGATTCGTTGCTCTTGGGATGTACATTAGAATACACTCGGTGAACTTTCTCATCAAAGTTCAAATTGCTTTGATATACAGTACGAAATCCTGCTCTTTAATAGCAAAATCTTTATTGATTTGGGAAACGATGACTTTCAAAAATCCAAAAACATTTAATCTTTACATACCTATCTTCTTGGCTGAGATCAAACCAATAAGAAAAGCTTCATATTCAGTCCTATTATTAAATCATAAGAAATCCAATCTGAAGGAGTAATACAAGTGTTTCCCATCATTAGATGTCAATTCAATGCTAGCTCCACCTCTATCAGAGTTGGCTGACCCATCAAACTTAATCTGCATTCTTCATCTTTCACAGAAGCAATATTTCAAATTCAGGGAATTCTTCCTCTTCAACTTTCGAGGTGGCAGCAAGTAGATTAGCTTCTACTTAACCCTTAATGCCTTGAGGTGATTCTTAAGAAATTTTGAACTTTGATAGTTACAGTAACCACTTAGTGTACCTTCCAATCAGCATAGGTTGAGACAAAAGATACGTGATAGGGTTTGCTTGAGTGATCAACAATGTAGGGCACGCTAGGAGATAATGTCACAGCTTTCGAGTTACATGAGACAGAACCAGGAAAAACTTGTCTACTCAAGTATACTTCAAATTTGCTCCACGCAAGAGTTTCCTGATGGAATAGACAAGCTTTTCACAATCTTGATCATCTTCTTAAGCAAGCAGTCCTCCAATGGCATCATCATAAGTGGCTAAGTATATTCGAAGAGGCTTTCCTGGCACTGGTGCATTCATAGTGTGTGGATGTTTCAAAACATATTTATTGCTTTCGAAAGCTTGTAGGCACTCTGGAGTCCAAACAAATACAACCCCCTTTCAAAGTAAAGTCAAGAAAAGAGAAATATAAGCTGAGAAGCCAGGGATGAACCTTCGAATATAGGAGCCACGTCCAATGGAAGACTTCAACTGCTTTTGATTTAGAGGATGAGTCATCTCGAGAATTGCCTTTGACTTGGTTGGATCCAAATCAATCCCTTGCCAGTGGACTTACCAGTAGTGACTTTGAAGGCACACTTGACAATCAGCGGTCTTGTTCTTCTCTTCCTTCTTTTTCATCTTTTGTTCCTTCCTCTTCTCTTCTTTCAGCTTCCTCTTCGAAGGTCCTGACTCGGACAAGGGAATGTCGAAATTTGACTGCAAAGTTGGCCTTGTTAGCAATGGAATGCTTCGAGGTAAGGAGATTTGTCAATCACCTGCAGGGGCCAATTCATCATATTCAGCAACATCAACCAAATGAACCTCTAGCTGGTTGAAAGGACATGGATCAACAATAAGTCTGAAAATCTTCCCATTTTGAATCCCCTTGTAGCATTGACGGTAAGTGGAAGGAATTAATCGGCATCTTTGGATCCAAGGCCTTCCAAGAAGAATGTGATAAGTAGGGCTATTGGCTAGGACATGGAGGAGAGTAGGATGTTTGTAAGGACCAATTTTTAGTTCGAGGGTCACATGACCTAGAGTGTACTGACTTCGAGCATCGAAACCATATATTTTCATTGTTTGTGGAATCACACTATTAGATGAAACACCAACAGCTTTCAAGATGCCCATAGTAATGATGTTCAAAGATGATCCAACATCCAACAATGACCTTTGAATGTCAACTACCTGTAACACAGCATTCAAGTATAGGACTTGGCCTTGATTCTCGTGGGGAACCATCATGTCTTCTTTCCCAAAGATAATCAGACCATCTCCTGCCACAACAGTGACACATTCTTCCTTGGCTTCCTGTAATGAAAGCCTTTGAGCGTATGCTCGAATGGATGTCTGCTCCTACTTTGAGAAGTCGATCCCCTTCATGCTCTCTTTGAGCCTTAGATACTTTAGAAGGCCAATCCCTGGAGGATAAGAAATGTCTCTGGTCACATCAGAAACAATAATATTGACATCCCCTTACCTTTTTGGTTAGGTAAGGGGTCAGTGTGTACCTTCTCAGGCTGCAATTCGATCTTGTCGAGCTTTACCCACAGATAGTAAAGCCTTCTCAAAGAGTAGCAGTCAAAGATGGTGTGTCCAATATACTGATGAAATTTGCAGAACTTCAGATGACTCCAGTCTTTAGCAGAAGGCGCCCTTTGGGGTTAAGGAAGAGTGACCAAATTATCTTTTATCCAATTGTCCAGTAGGATATCTAACTAGGTAGATGTGTAGTTTGGCTCTAGAGGAGGATCTCGAGAGTCTTCATTTTTCTAAACCTTTTTCGATTTCTTTGAAGGACTCTCTTCGACTAAGGCACTTTCATTTCTCTTTCTCTCGAGCTTCTTGCTGGGACTTGGCATCGAGAAACTTATCCTTCGAGCTAATTCATATAATCTGGTAAAACTTGATGTACCCAAGTTTTCCAGATGAATCCTATACTCAGGTATAATTCCATTGATGCAGAGTTGAAAAAATTTATCTTCAACGACTATCTCAGTGCAAGACATCACCAGCTCTCGAAAGATTTGCATAATCAACAAGTCCTTCAGAATGACCTTGATGTTCTCTACCCAAGTCAAAAATAGTGTAGGCTTCTTCAGTGATGAGAACTTCTTATGAAATGGGGCTACCAAGTCCACCGAGGGATCAACAAAGCCTAGCTCAAGGTTATTATACTAGGTATAAGCCTTGTCTGAGAAGGACTTTGAGAAATCTCTCAACCTTAGATCATAGTTCGAAGCATGAGTCCCCAAGGCTTCGATGAAATGGCTAATGTGTTCCCTCACATTCTCTGTGTGACTAGCGAATTTAGGAGACACGGGGCTCACATAATCCCTTGGGTATGGCTTTCTTAGCAAAGATAAAGGATAAGGGGGGCGGTAATCACTACTGATCCAATCAGGATCTCGAGTTTGAGACTTTCTTAATAAAGCCTCTACATCCTCCAAATTAGCAAAGTTGGGGTTAGAAAATGGTAAAGATGATGATGGTGGAATAATGGTTGGTGTTGATAATGGTGTTGACATGGATGTTGGTGAAGGCAAAACAGTAGGAATGGACTCAAAAACAAGCCTGACTGGCTCCTCCCTTGGCATATTAACATTAGTAATTGGTGTTGGAATTTGAGAAGAAGCTGGAATTTGTCCTACTTGACAAGCTGCAGATTGTTGAGCCAGTAGAGATATCAATTGTTGGTGCATGGCATGCATATTTTCTAATAAACGCATGATGGCATTTTCAAGGAGAGGTGCAGACACATTTGAAGATGATGGAACAACAACTGGCAAAATAAGTGTGATATCAGTGGTAGTTGGTATGGCAGGATCCACTTCTATTTGAAGAGAGTCCTGGTTGTCTCCAACAGTAGAAGTGGTAGGAAGAATTGGTTGCATGATGGCTGAAACAAGACTGATTTGATATGAATTTTAATACATGTAATAGAAACAAAACAAGTCCCTAGTGGAGTTGCCAAAAATGGTGATGCTCAAATCGGTAAATGACTAATATGAAAATTAGATGTCAATTGATCAAGAATCATAGTAAAGTATTTGAGCAACAGAAGGTTCGAATACTTGACCTACACTGGCCAAAACCAAAGGTTGGCCGTTCCAATGCATGGTTTCCTTCTTTAAGAGTTGAAAGGGATGAAAACAAGGAAGAAAAGACAATAAATTAATCATAAATGTTCAGAGAGACCACCACAAATCAGCTTTTGAAAGAATATTTCTCAGAGAAACACTGAATGTTAAAAATCTCTTAGAGATGCCTAACGTTTAAGAGTCGTCCCTCTTTCAGTGCCTGATTGGTCCTTTTATAGCCAATATTCCCTCACATCCCCTTACTTGACCATTTAAAAGGTCTAATCAAAATATTCAAAACATCTTATTAATGTATACAAGTGTTTCGATTTGAACATTGAAAACGCTTGATCAGGTATACAAAACATTTAATAAATTATTCAAAACGTTCAATCAATCATGGAGAAGTTATATAGCTCATAAAAAGGCACTTAGTATGCGTTATGATTTTCTGTGATGATTAAGTCCCTTGATGTGACATGACCCACAGGGGTCTCGATGCGACTTATCTCTCTAGCCCTCCATTCCTGAAAGTCCAAGTTTCTTTTCCCCTATGTTTTTAGTAAAGGTCATCGAATTTAGGATTCTCGAGAGATGTCACCCCCCAAATCCGAGATATATGATCTCAAGGATTATCAAGGGAATGACCTTCGAATCCAAACCATGGATGCGGCCAAACCAAACAAATCAACCTCTGGTTCAACAGAGCATACTAAATACAACGGAAGTCTCAAGGATACTTCAACTCTGAAGATGCTTTTGCAGGTGATTCGCCTCCCTTGGAATAAGACTTCGAAGATGCTTTTGAAGTAGCTTATGTCGACGATCAAGAGTGATGGATCCTTCAGTTCGATGGATCCATCATAAGAGGAGAGGGTGGCGTGGGTGTCGTGATATTATCACCGGATGGAAATGCGACATCCGCGTCTTATAAATTGCAATTCCCTTGTTCCAATAATTCGGCAGAGTATGAGGCTTTGATTTTGGGGCTAGTAATTGCGAAGAAAATGGGAATAAAGCATTTGTTTGTAAAGGGAGACTCTAATCTCGTGGTCAAACACATGCGAGGCGATTTCGCGGTCAAAGACCAGATGTTGGCGCAGTACTGGACTTTGGCGCAAAGGATATTACGTAGCTTCAACATGTTCAAGTTTGAACACTCTCCCCGGACAACCAATGCGTTGGCCACGTTGGATGCTCGCCTTAAGTTTGGTGAAGCTTCACCATGTTGAATTCATTAAGAAGACAGAACCTGTCACATTCAGTGAGAGGATTCATTTGAAGGAAGAAGAGGATTGGGGAACTGAAATCATCAAAGATTGCAGGCCCCTCGTGCATTAACAACCCCAATGAAGGAACTGAAGAATTTTGTAAACTTGAAAGGAGATTTGTACCACACGGCTGCAACAGGGGAACTAAGTCGATGTCTTGGACTAGAAGAAGCGGAACAATGGTTGCATTCCATGCATAATCAGTGGTGTTGTTAGAAGGATGCCGAAGCACTGTACATAAAACTCCAACGAGCAGGTTATTATTGGCCTACAATGATGAGGGAGGTTAATGAGCTACAGCAGAGCTATCCAAAGGTGTTGGAGAGTATAACCGAGACCATTGCCTGTTCACTACATGAGCTAATGAAGATTGGAGGCAACCCTATGTCGACTACCAATCTTTGGGTAAGCTCCCTGATGATACAATGGAAGCGGCCAAGATAAAAAGACGTGCAAAGAGATTCTTTATAGTGGGGGACTGCCTCTATCTTCATAGTTGGTATGGGAGACCCCTCAAGGGCCTAACGCAAAAGGAAGTCGACAACGTGATGCAAGAAATGCACTCGGGTTATTCCGGCACTCACCAAGGCTATCATTGCTTGTTGGATCAATTGTTACAAATAGGATAATATTGGCCTACCATGCAGAAAGATACACATGAATATGTGAGACATTGTTACGAATGTCAAGTGTTTGGCTAGAAGATTCATGCTCCGCACGTTGAGTTGCAACACATATCTACTCCGTGGCCATTCCATTCATGGGATTTAGATTTAATCGGGCCAATTAGCCCTAACTCAGGCGGTCACATATGGATACTCACCGCGACTGAATATTATTCCAAGTGGGTTGAGGCTATCCCCATGAGGTTGGCCACGGGATCTGTTGTCAGCAATTTAATTAGAGATCATATCATTCTTAGGTTCGGAATCCCCTTCAGAATAATTTCAAATAATGGGACTCCATTCATCAAGGACCTCAGGTTATTGATAGAACACTACGGAATTAAGCACATCTGATCAACTCCTTACTACCCAAAAGGGAATGGGCAAGCCGATGCCACCAACAAAAATTTAATCCGGATCCTTAGTCGTATGATGCACGACCAAGGAGGGTAGTGGCATGAGAAGCTCACCATAGCTTTGTGGGAGTACCGTATCACGAAAAGATCCGCAATGTAAGAGGATCCTTTCGCCTTAGTCTACGGCAGTGATGCTGTCCTGCCAGCAGAATTAAAAGTGCCCTCTTCTCGGCTAGCCCTGGCAGCAGCTCAGGAAGGTGATGACATTGATGAGGTTAATGGACGGGTTAGAGAGTTGGATTTGGTTGATGAAAGAAGGGGTCGTGCCGAGGACGAGGCTGTCGCGTATCGAGCTCGCTTCTCTTAAGCCTATAACAAAATGGTGCACAATCGAGATTTCAAGGTGGGAGATAAAGTACTGAGGGCAGCTACACATGTCTGTGCCAACCTATCCGCCCCAAAATTCGCTCCAAAATGGGAAGGCCCGTACGTAATACGCGAGATCGCAGTGAGCGGGTACTACCTTCTGAGTCAAATTGATGGAACACCTCTCAATGAACCCATTAACGCTAAGTGGATCAAGTTGTATTACGAAGATCACGTCAACGAAGAATGAGTTTTGTATCCTTCTTTTACATTTCCATTGAATAGTAAAAGGTTATATGCTAAACATATTTTTCTATTGTATGCAAAGGGCAAGTTATGTGAACAAGAAAATGGTTCTTCTCATTTTCAATACAAAATTTTCTTCTTACACTAAAAGAAAGAGAAGATACTTCAAAAAAAAAAAAACAAAACGAATACTGACTTAATAGATATATCCTGACGTCACAAGACGATCCTATGCTAATGAAAGAAAACATTAATATAATTAAGATTAACAAAGAGATGTGCATCTCTCCTACTTCGTCATGCTTCTCATCTTCATCGCAAGACTCTCAGGCATCTCGCCAAAGTGTGATAATATTTGAGTCTGAGAATCGGCCTCCCGACGGACAGTGCGCGCCTCGCCTCTTAGTTGAGCACGATGAATGTCGTCTGCCATTCCCTCCATCTGATGTTCCGGCACCTGTGCCCGAGCCTCTAAGGCAAATGCCATTTGATAACAAGGATCCATCCTGATGGAGCATGGATAGCATGTCCAAACGTGTTTCTCCTCCAAAAACCCCCTTTGCTTTTGTCTTTTCTTTTTTGTTTTTTTACCAAGGGAGTCAAATGGTTGAATTGTTGACAAAAGGAAACAACCTTGTGACTTATAGGGCCTTTAATGGAAAGTGGGAGTGCACCTATCTCCCTCTCCTTTTCCAAGGTAAAACTTGTCACATTTTTTATCTCAAACACAAGGATGGTAAGTTCTTGTCCTCTATTGATTTTATGCAAGCATGTATATATATATAAATCTTATTTCCTTAACTCATGCCCACGCCAATAAAATTGGGTTTATAGTCGGGGTTAGGGGGACTTAATGTAGATACATGAAAATGTAAAGGCAAGATAACTCTGGGGAGAATAGACATGTGTCAAGACTCCACCCCTGATGCCCAAGTTGAGCACCTCAACATCTAAGGTACCCCTGAGGCCCAAGTTGAGCACCTCAACGTCCAAAGTACCCCTGACGCCCAAGTTGAGCACTCCAACGTCCAAGGTACCCTTGATGCCCAAGTTGAGCACCACAACGTCCAAATTACCCCTGATGCCCAAGTTGAGCACTTCAACGTCCAAGGTACCCCTAACGCCCAAGTTGAGCACTTTAACATCCAAGGTACCCCTGAAGCCCAAGTTGAGCACTTCAACGTCCAAGGTACCCCTGATGCCCAAGTTGAACACTTCAACGTCCAAGGTACCCCTGACGCCCATGTTAAGCACTTCAATGTCCAAAGTACCCTGACGCCCAAGTTGAGCACCTCAACGTCCAAGGTACCCCCGACGCCCAATTTAAGAAGTTCAACGTCCAAGGTACCCTTGATGCCCATATTGAGCACTCCAACGTCCCAAGGTACCCCTGACGCCCATGTTGAGAGCTTCACCAACACCAGTACCTTAGCTCGTCGAAAATGCTAAGGTTCAAAAACCTCGAGAGCACTGAGACAAAACTCGTTGAAAGTTCTAAGGTTCAAAAACCTCGAGAGCACCTAGATACAACTTGTAAAAAATGCTAAGGTTCAAAAACCTCGAGAGCATTGAGACAACACTCGTCGAACGTGCTTAGGTTCAAAAACCTTGAGAGCACCTAGACACAACTCGTCGAAAATGCCAAGGTTCAAAAACCTCGAGACCATTGAGAAAAAATGCGTCGAACGTGCTAAGGTTCAAATACCTCGAGAGCACCTAGACACAACTTGTAGAAAATGCTAAGGTTCAAAAACCTCGAGAGCATTGAGACAAACTCGTCAAAATTGCTGAGGTTCAAAAACCTCGAAAGCACCTAGACACAATGTCATGACCCGAATTCAAGATTGTGACTCACCCTCACGTGAGCATGACTTTAGAACTCCAAGCCGGACTCTCACCCTCCTATATTCCAAACGCATGCTCACAAAGGGGGTGGAACCCACAATAATACCAGAGGATCCTAAACTAAAGTAGGATGTGTAGTGGAACTAAATCATAGAACGTGAAATGTAAGTATAACATGTAACCAACTAGCTGGGTGTAACGACCCGGACCAGATAGTTTTCCAATTACATGGATTTTCCAGTCCAAGTGTAACCTTCACCCCGTATTGCTACGAGAGTGGCTACCCAACTTTA
>JAUPMG010151464.1:0-11012 GCA_031762675.1 Pachysandra terminalis
ATAGAGCCGTGTCCTCGAATCCTATTTTTTATGATTTGCCGAATCCGACACCCCGTACCCGTGTCGGACTCCGACACTCGTACCCGTACCTATGCAACACAACTTGGAATACATTTCCAAATTGACACACCACTGGGATAGTCTCAAACCCTCGTTTCTCTTCCATAGACCACAACTCGAGTACTGCGAGCTGATCAGATATATCCGATCGAAACCCCTTGACTCTCACTGGTAGTCCTCCAGGAACAACAAAAGTGATAACCTTGCTATAACCATAGTGTAAAGGATCGGCCGGTCCAACTTGGGATTGGTCAGGGACGAGTCACAATCCCTGGCCGATCCTAACAAACTAAAAAAACCAATGACTTGGACCGATTCTGTGACGGATCGGCCGATCCGACCGATCTGTCATGGAATCAGCGAGTCAGATCAGACGATCCAAACTAGATCGTCCGGTCCAAATCTTAAAAAAAACCACATAGAAGTTTCTAGAGAGAGCTATTGGTCTACTTCCTTTTAGAAAAAACAAAAAGCCCTTGTAGAAGTCTCCAGACCGAGAGAGACATATCTGATTTAAAAAAAAAAAACTTGTAGAAGTTTCCAAAACGAGTGAGATCTGATTAAAAAACAAACTTGCAGAAGTCTCCAGAACAAGAGAGACAAATCTGATTTGAAAGAAGTTTTGAGATAGAGAAGAGAGCTGGACTTAGGAGAGAAGATTCAGAGCGAGAGAGACTTACCCATGCGAATCTGCGATTGTCGAGATCGAGATCAAGACTCAAGAGAGACTTCTTTTTCTTCTTCTTCTCCTTCTTTCTTGATGTTTACCTTTAATTGGTTTTTTTTTTTATGTTTATCTTTAATTGGTTATTGGATTTAATCTATAGATCTCACAACCATCTTAATATGATTTTCATTTTTTTTTTCTGGTAGGTTGTACAAATAGGAAACTAGGTACAGCACACATAATCATAACTTCTAAAGTTATGACATGTGGCTAGGATCTTGTAGGAGCTTTCAATTTCCAATTAATGGCTGAGATTTAAAACAAGGAATTAGTAACAACTCTGTACAAACTAGAATAGTAACTAAACTACGATTCCGAAACAAGAATTAGAAAGAAATCAATTTAGAAAGAAACCAATTAGTCTAGGAATATTAATCTAAGGGTTGAGATTCAAATAAACCAATCTAAGGGTAGAGATTAGAGTTCCTAGAGTTTCTAATTCTAGAGTTCCTGAGTGCCTATATAAACACAAAGCCTTGGGAGATGGATTCATCACTTTGAGAAGAAGAAGAAGAAGAAGAAGAAGAAGAAGCGGAAGAAGGTGTGAATTCTCAACATCAATCATCAAATCAAGGTAAGTATTCAAGTATAACTCTACTTTTGATTTAATTAGGAGTACAAAGCTATTTTCTTTGAGTATGAAGTATGTTAATGATTTTTCAAACTAATATTCTGAGTTTTAATGCTAGGACATGGTAAGTTTGATTCAAGTTATGTTTTATGAAGTATTATGAATGGGTATTGTGCGGAATTCCATATTATGTAAAGTTATTTAATCATGTTTATGTTAAAGGGTCTCAAAAGAAGCAAAAATAGAGTGGTGAAATTCACAAGGTTCGGCAGACTGCTCGGCTTGCCGAGCAGTGTACCGAACACTTCCAGGAGGTATCAGCAACCTACTCGGCTTGCCGAAACCCTACCGAGCCCATCAGTGTGAGAATCAGGCCCCTAATAATGCTACCGAAGGTAACTCGACATGCCGAGGAGCATGCCGAGTGCCATAGAGAAGTTTTTACGCCCCTGGAATGGCTACCGAAAGACCATTCGGCATGCCAAAGAGCATTCCGAACCTATCTGAAAGACCATTGGAAATAAACGAGAAATCAAAGGGGAAGCTCAGCTTACTGAAGAGGCTACCGAACCAAACCTAGAGACCACTAGGCAGACCAAGGGGAGACCCTCGGCATGCCGAGATTTGCAAAAGTTGCCCGTTTGAGTTGAACATTTGTGTGCACATTTATTTTGACTAATTGAGATGATATATGATGTTAGAATTTGAAATCTATGATATATTTGTGTTTATGACAAGTTTTTGTGTATTTCTAACATTCATTAAACAAGTGATAGTTTGATTTGGATTCCTAATGCTTTTAAATTCATTACCATCATGATAATTAGTTCATATTACACCTTCTACACATATTTTGATTGATTAGTTAATGCGCACATCTTACTTGCACAGCATTGGACTTTTTAGCTTCATGACCTTGGATTTGGTTTGAATGCATTACCCTTGATACGATTCCATACATCTGGAATTCATGATAATCATGAGTATTATGATCTGGAAATCATAATTGGTGAGACTTATATTTTTATGTGTTGAGGGACTAGCTATCCCAATATACCAACTATTTGTCCTATGGACTATGAAGGAGTGAAATCTGTTGGTTATTTAATAAGTATGATTCCCTGAGGATAGTTCACATTGGTGAAACTTTGGATATTTGCCCTTGATCAAAAATAAGTGGGGGAATTGTGCCCTCTAGGTCGAAGCCTCTAAAAATTATGTTGCGCACATAGAATACCTTATCTTTAAAAGTGGTCATGTACGGGGGGGGATGGTTCGAGAAGACATCTTGTTCAAAGAAGAATTGATTTTGAGGGAACTTACATTATTAATGTACCTAACAACATGCATTGCATATTAGATTGTTTGTCTTAGATCACACTTGGTGATTATACATGCTAGGTGCACAGCATTCATTGCATTCATTAAACAATTGACCCCATGCATACTAAGCACATATCACATATTTACTTGCATATTGATCACATTTATCACTTGATTCACTTATTTATTGTTTATATGGATTACTATTGAAGAGTGGCATTGTCCCTACTTCAATCTTAAATACTGATAGACTTGTTTACTTACTGGCTAAGCGTAGCTTACTTAATCTTAAATACTGATAGACTTGTTTACTTACTGGCTAAGCGTAGCTTACGCTTTCAAGCAATCACATTTCAGGAATTATAGAGAAGGAGGATGACTTGGATTATGGAGACCAAGCCGGAGAACAAAGTTTTGACTAAGTTAATGATTTTAATGAAAAAGCTAACTAGGTATTTTATTAGAGATTTTACTAGATTTTGCTAGATTGCATGCCAAAGTTTATTTTTGGCTCTTGTTAAGCCTTACTTTATTTAGGAGTTTGATTTAAGCATGAAACTAGAGGATTTGTTTTATTTCCATTGTGTTATGATTTGAATTGGATGTAATAGCTGATATTTGACTTAATTTCCAGTATTATACTATATCTTAAAATTCTTTTCATGGTTTGGTAATGTATTGATTACCACTCCCATGTGGAAATGGGGTGAGTCATATTTCAGACTTCTAAGGGACTCCTTTGAGCTCTCTTAAGTTTGGAATGTGACACTCTCCCAATGTCACATCACAGCTCACTACTAAAAATCGGATTACTGACAATATAGTGTCATTTATATATATGTTGCCTAGTTATTGAGGAGTCCCTCACCATAAATCATTTTAGATTTACTTAGTCCACTTGGGACTCCAGAGAAGTTATCTCTCACTGGCACTCACTACAGAGTCCAACATCCTCACATCACTCCCGTGGTCCTCCTTACGAGAATCCAGGGATGGTCTGGTTTTGAGTCTCACATATGGACTAACAACGCATGAATGTCCTCTAATGCATGTTACTATCATTCAACTACATGTAATGCGTAAGAATAATCACATCACACAAATTCTCATATGTATTGCATGATATAATCTAATATGATTCAAGGGAAACAGTTAACATGACCCATAGTATATAAACTCAATTCTAAGTGATCACATGTAAGGGTAACCATAAGATCAATAGACGTAAGACAATTCAGTCATGTTCTCATACATTCAACGCATTATATTCAATAGGGGTTGCTAGACAATTCCCTTGTACTCCCAGGCTTTCAAGTCCTCCCATGATGCTCACTATCCTCCACCGTCGGTGGACCAGTCGGTGTACCACAACCCCCCCGACAGTGTCTCAAAAATACACAGGTTAAAGCTATCGGTGGACCGGTCGGTGTACCGACAAGTCTGCCGACAATGTCTCCAATTATCCATCGGTGGGCTCTGTCGGTGTACCGACGTGTCTCCCGATGAATTCTCCACTTCCTGTCGGTGGACCCCGTCGGTGTACCCGACAAGTCACCGACAGTACCTACCCTATACCTTGGGCGTCGGTGGACTCCATCGGTATACCAACGAGTCGCCGACAGTGCCCCTATATGTTGCTTCGGTGGATTGTCCGTAAACCGACGAGTCCACCAACCAACGGTCTCGCAAATTCTCAATCACTCCAATTTGTTCCAATTCAATCTCAAATTAAACCAAGTATAATAAGGTTCTAAAGTCAATATCCAACCGTTCTAAACTATGAAAAACACATCAAGACACAATCTAATATGCATTTGAATTGATAAACACCATTAAACCTAAATTTAACATAAATAAGAATGTTAATCATAGATGAAACATATAATCCTTAGATTAGGTCATGAATTAACATAAGAGCGTAAGGAATAACCTCAGCCACATCAATTCACCATAGAAAACCCCAATCACACAGTAAAAGCACACAATGTACTTACCTTGCTGAGATGATCAACTTTTGTTCTTGAGCTTCAAGCTTTTAGTAATCTTCTCCTCTTGCTGGCCTTCTTCTTCTTACTCTTGTTCTCTTCCTTCTTCCTCTTTTCTCATCTTCTCAACAAGACACAAAAGAGATTAGGGTTAGCTTGAGAAGCTTAACTACTAAATCACAACCCTTAGATCCAACTTACTTTAAGTGAAGAGATCTCAACCACTAAATAAGATATTTAGGTGAGAAAGATAAGGTCTGTTCATGTGAGTTATCCAAGTGTCCTATTAAATTAGAAAGGTTTAGAAAATTAACACATAACCCCTCAACTACTAGAAATTACGAACAAGCCCAAAGTATAAGACACACGATTCCAGTTCACTATGAACGCATCGACCCATATCTTCTTGGGGTGCGTTCGCTCCTTCTTTAAAGGATGTTCATGTCTTGCTTGGTCTTGACATCGTCAGTGATGCTGACCCAATGAATATCGTCCTTGATGAAGAAGAGTTGCAAATTGTCAAGGAATTGTCAAAAGCACAAAAATCATCAAAAGAGCCTTCCAAATATTCGACGCGAGGTCTGAGAGATCTTGGTTCGCGGGCTTCATTCGGTGGATGGATCTGTCATTGTTTTAAAGAAATCAGTCTTTCAAACGATAGGGAAGATGCGTTAGAACCTATAATTGGCGCGGGGTACCGTTCTGCTTATATATCGAACACTTTCCTCGCTTTATTTCTGTCGAGATACATTTTTGAGGGTCTCCCTCTTGAGAAAGTTCAAGAACATCATTTTGCTATGGCGGTATGTATGGCGCAAGGTCATCGGTTTCCTTTGGCGCCGATGTTCTTGGGAACCTTATATTATTAGTTGGATCTATTCGCCGAGGACTTGGCACTTTCTTTTGGCAGGTATGAGATTGAATCCTTTATACCTACAGCATTTCTTCAGTTGTTCATGTTTGAGCATTTTCAAGGGTATGGGCCTCCTCCCCTTGTTTTCCCAGAATGTAAATATGAAGAACGACATTCCCGGGTTGCTTTGTGGGATGGTGCTAGGAATAAGAAAGATATTGATTTCATATCATTGATAGATAAAGAATCGCAGTTCATATTTCGCCCGCACCTTTTACCTTTGCCTGGCATACAAGATGTTGGCTTTCGAGCCCAATCTCAACTGCATAACCTCCCTTTAGTTGATAGGAGTATGACGACGTATTCTCATATAGCCCATGTTATGACTATCTTACCCGGATATCTTCCCGCGAGAATAAACAATGGCTATGTTATAGAATCTTACAATCCTCAAAGATTCTTTAGGCAATTTGTACTCTAACAGATGCCTCCTGTTGAAAGGGGGCCTAGTCTCCATGTCACTTAAGCATGTGTTTTCTACACAAAGGAGAGTTTCCGGACTTCATTTCACATGTCACAGCGGCAGATCTCAGTGATGGGTGAAAACCCTTACAAAGGTCATACTCCAGAGATGGCATAATTTTGGCATAACTTTATTTGTAACACTCGATCTTTTATTCAGAACAAAACATTGCCAGCCCCTTGGGATTTGTCCCCAAGAAACATCCTCGGATGAAGTTACCCTTGAAGCATAAGCCTTCGAAAACCGATGTTCGAAAGATGTCAGCAAAATTTGACAAGGTGGCTTCTTCATCTGTACCTTCCAAGCTAGTCGAAACTTCTGATAGACAGGTAAGATTCTATTTTGCAATTACTTTTTCCTGACGTAATCTATTTTGTCTTTTCACTTTCTGCTCTAGTATATATATATGAGGACACATCTTGGTTCTCTTTATGCTATTTCAATTAATTACGAGCATTTGTATACCTATCTCTTTTGTTTTCTTTCAGGTTCTGCTCACAAGTCAGGTCGGTTCATCCTTGTCAACATCTACCCGCAAGGGATTCACCATCTTTGGGTTCAAATAAAGAGGAGTCTATAATCGAGGAAGAAGGAGAAGCAAATTCCCCGTCTTTCAAAGAGGATACAGAAGAGAAAATAGAGGAAGGGAAAAGTAGTGAGGAAAGTAATACTGACGAAGTCTGGTCAGATTTTGAGAATATAGAGGACACTCATCAGACTGATTTGGCAGAAATTTCAGCAGGCATCTCTTCACCTAGAACTTCCCACAATATTTCTTCATCTGGAGGAGGTAAAAGAAAAATCTTGATATCTATCTTCTTTCGTTTGTATCTTCTCTTGGCATTTATTGTATAAAGATTTGTTTTTCGCAGAGGGGCCTGATCATCAATCGCATTCTTCGGTCTCCGGCGCCGAGGACGCCAATGCTCCTGTCATGAATAGGGGAGGGAATGGTCAATCTGCAAAAAGTCCTTCCGCTAATGTTCCTATCATGAAAGGGAAATCTCAAGGTTCAAAGGCGACAACTACTCGCGTTCCTAGGACGCCTATCCATCTTCCAAAAACGCCCGTCTCCTCTGTTGTCCCTCGGGTCTCTCCTAAGAAAAGGAAGGAATCTACTAAAAGAAAGGGGCAAGACGATCCTATCACGGTGTCTATTCCGTCTAACATAGGCTGATACTCATGTGGAAAATCCTCTTCCTTCTAAAGAGAATGACAATTCTTCTAACTTCACAGAAGAGGCACTATTTGGTGAGGTGCCTGCTCCTACCGAATAAGCGCTTCCAACTCTTGAGCCCATCGTCAATTATGTTCTTGTGAGGAACATTTTGGTCCCTAACGTTTATAGCCCACTTCTCCAAGAGATTGTCAACTGTCATGGCGATCCAAGTGAGTAGACGACCATTTGTAATCTTCAAATCCGCGCTTCCCTCTATCCGATGGTGTGCTCAATGGTAAATCATTTACGAATGACAAGGTTATCTTCTCTCACAGCGCATGGGCTTCAAGAGATGTACAAGGATCTCGAAGATCCCTTAGCGTTGGGAATGAAGTTGGGTTGGTTGACTACTCAGCTAAAGAGCGTCGAGGAAGCCTTGAAGCGCGTCAATCGCCTGAAGCAATTGAAAGCTTCTTCTATGTCGCGTGAAGACTTACAATCTAGCGTATTCAAGCGCAAAACAGAGGTGGAATCTTTGAAGGCTCAACTCTTGGAGGTGGAGAAACAATTGTCTGAGGACGAAGCGCGGCTCGCAGACGATAGCGATGAGTATTCCTTGACGCCTACTTGGCTAGAAGGCAATCGGTTCATGCATGGTGTCCTCTTAGCGAACCTTCTGAAGATTACATGATGATGTCTTCTCTCCTCTTTCTTATCAGATTACCAATGTAATTCTCTTTCCCTTTTTTCTATCATTTATGTATTTTCTTCTATCATCGTAATTCTAACAGATATTTAAAATGAAATATTTATGCATTTCTCTCATTAACAGATTCTACTATATTATAAATGAAGAGTTAAATAAAATAAAAAATAAAAAAACATTACGTCTTATGAAGAGACTTTTAAACCTCTATATAAGGAGGCAAAGGTTAAGAAAACTTCAAACTTCTTCATCCTTTACCTTTCAAATTCCAAGCTTAAGCGTCTTTGTGAAAGCTTGATGGCGCATAGGGGCGATCTAGGCGATGTTTCTGGAGTCGTTGCAATTCCTCGTCCTTCTAAGGAGTTTTGTGAAAAGTGCTTCACACATCTTCGAGATCTGAAAGATGAATGCGCATTCGACCCCGAACAATTGGAGATCTACTGGTCTCCTAACCTTCCTATCTGTTCGGAGGCGAGAACTATTCTGTTGAATGCTTACCCAGCATTCTTTAGCATCTTTCCAATGGCTAATCGCATATCTTTTCGCAAAATAAGCACTTTTAAAATTATTCCTGTCTCTAAAGTGGTCCCCTCGCAAATTTCATTAATAAATTACATCTTTACCATTATGACAGACCACAATTTCGTCATTATGAACAGAGACGTAATTTATCACATAATTCATAATGGGCGAGCCTCACGCCCCTCCTTAGATCACTAATTCCCCCTTCGAAATCAACAAAGTGTACATTATGCCCTCAGCACCAATCATAGGCGTTGGCATATACCACACGAATCAATAGTAGTAATATGATATTTCTCAACCTTTGGCGCCATCGAAGATCCCTGGCTCCAATGAAATTGTCTTAATATGGGACATTTGCCCAAGTTGTGTAATTTCAGATGTATTAATCCATACCTTTGATGCTATTGAAGATTTCTTTGCCTTAGGCGTATCAATCAACAATTTGCCAAGTCCACTTGGTCTTTGGAGCCATTGACGACTTTCTTGTCTTTGGTGCCACTGGAACTCCGTCTATCAAGATTTCGTCAAATATATTTGGTCTTCAGCGCTATTGGAGATATTCTTTCCTTTGGCATATCAATCAGTAGTTTGCCAAGTTTACTTGGTCTTTGGCGCTGTCAAAGACTTTCTTGCCTTTGGTGCATTTGGGAAATCTATCAGCAATTTGCCAAGTTCACTTCATCTTTGGTGCCGTTTGAAGGCATTTTTGCCTTTGGGGCATCAATCTCAATCTATCAGAAGTTGTTGGGGCTGTTTTAGCCTTAGTTCCTTAGCGACCAACTAGTCTTGGCACAAATGAAATCTGTGTAGCCTAGATGCCTTCAAGACTGTCCGGTCTTGGCATCATCGAGGCTGTTTAATTTTAGTACTTTCGAGGCTATCTAGCCTTAGTACTATCGAGACTTTTATCTTCTACGTCATTGAGGTTCCCTCTCAGATGGAGATGCGTCTTCTACATCTTTGAGGGTTGTCTTTCCCTTTAGATGGAGACTCTTTTAGCCTTAGTACCATCGCGATTCTTCAATCTTAGTACTATCGAAGCTTAGTCTTGGTATCATCGAGACTGTCTAGTCTTGATACTTTTGAGACTGTTTAGCCTTGGCACTATCGAAACCATTCAACCTTAATACCATCAAGGTTGTCTAACGTCATCAAGATTCACTCTAGACAGAAATATGTCTGACGTCGTAGAGGTTTACTCTAGATGGAAATTGGTATTCACCGAGACACATCCCTTCAGTGAATGTGAGGCGCACCTCGAGGGCTCTCTTTCCCTCTCTTACCATCAGGGTTGTCTTTCCCTTAGGCAAAAGTTGTTTGGCCTTAGTACTATCGAGGCTACTCAGCCTCAGTATTGTCGAGGCTGTTTGACCTTCTACGTCATCGAGGCTCACTCTTGACGGAGGTGTGTATTCATGAAGACTCGTCTCTTTGGTGCGTATGGCGTGGATCAATATCACGTATTTCTTCATGTTGGATAATCAAAATAGTCATTATGTAGCCTTCATAATCTGCAAAACTTCAATAATAGTATTCAATAATGTGTTATTCGTCTTTTGGCACACCTCGTCGAAATATCTTAATCAAGAGTTGGGACTTTTATTCAAGTCATGACTCAGATAATCATCTGTGACATTACCACATGTCATTATCCATTGAGATATTTGTCTTTGCAATTTTCACTATCTACAGTTTATGATCTATGTTTAGTGTAAGAAATGTTAAATGGTTGGACAGTTTTCATAAAACATTAATAATACATGAACCATTAATTCTTGCACTGATAGAATAAATGAACTTGAATCATGCATGTTAGGAGATTGCACTGGATATGTACCAGTAAGCATTGAGTTTGTTTTCTTTTGGCTTATTTTGCCTTTTTGGATTTATAAACATATTTGGCATTTGCCCAAGTTCATTTGCTTACTTTTATTACTCTTTACCTTAATAACTCTATCAAAAGCATTTGAAATCCCATGAACACTACCACCTGCCCGACCACGTTTCTCCCTTTGTTTGAGAAGCCAAATTCTTTTAGGTATATAGCACAAATCATCACGTGACTTTGATCTGTTAAAATTGTCTTTGAACATTTTCCAAACATGACCTTGACAAAAGTCTTAAACAACCACTTGAATGTTTCTGTTGTTGCATCATATTTTATATAATAAATAGCACCAAAGATAATCATTTACTTGTGGTGATTAACTCCAACAAATAACCAAATGGACGATTCTTTGTGTTTGTTTTATATGTGCTATCAAACAAACTACACCAAAATAGTTATAATCAATCATTATCCTTGCATCTGCCCAAAAAAGTTTGTTATCAACATGGTTCAAAATATCGTATCGTAATTCGTATCGCCCGTATCGGGCGATACGTATCATGTATCGACCAGGTCGATAAGATACTCCTATGTAAAACACGATACAGTCAAAAAAAAAAAAATACCATATCGCGCGATACGGTCAATTGATCGACCTTATCGCGCGATACGGTATCGATACTCTCGATAAATTGAATTTATCGAGAGTATCGTTCGATACATAGCTAAAAAAAAAAAAACAGTCCAAACGA
>JAUPMG010151475.1:0-11012 GCA_031762675.1 Pachysandra terminalis
TAATTAATAATAATTAGAAAATACTTAAAATAATTAAAAGAGAATTTCAGTTGCACTTTTGAGCGGTTCGGATTGCTAAACTTTTTCAGGATATTACATCTGGAACTCCTAGCTCCAACAACCCCTTGTGAGGGTTGAGGTACCCTGCTGGTTACAGGTGCAGCTCCATCCTAGGAGATCCCAGCTGACACCCTAGAGCCCTGCCCTTCGACTCCTTTGATAGGAGACAGGATGGAAGAGTCACTGATTTGCAACCCTTCCCTTACTCCTCTAACAGTTGACTGTTACAAAGCGACCAAGCAGGTCAGAAGCTATCTCAGGAGAAATCAAAATAGAAGGAAAAGAGTATACACTTCTTACCTTCAGAGTCCGGGCAGCAGTAGACTTCACCCGGACGTGTGGCTCTTTGGGAGGAGAAGGTCCTTGGGCAGAGCCAAGAGTTACGACCTCAGGAAAGGGGATAACCCCTGCTGACTGAATCCTCTCTAGGATGCGCTCAAATGTGAGACCAAATGCCAGTGAGGCTATCCCTGGGGAACTCTTGTGCTCCTATGTCTCCTAGGAAAAAAATTCCCAATGGGAATATGATCTTCATCCATATCCTCTTCTTCTGCCTCCTCCATCTCCTCAGCAAACGCCTCCTTAGTCTGGATGATGGGAGCTTTTTCAGAAGCTTCATCAGTTGCAGGAGCACTACCATCTTGCTTCCACTCATAGATGTCCTGAATCACGATATGACCAGGAATCTCATGGAGTTTGGGATGGCCATCCCTAGTCTGGAAGGTATGGTTCTTGTTGTTTCTCCTCAACCTCTGCTTCTATGCCCCGCCGAGGTCGATCTTCGAGGGCACTGGTTCGCTTCTGCAGAATTCATCCAAGCGAACCAAGGACCTATGCCAGTAGTCCAACCACCAGCGAGATACCCTGCCATACCTCTATGGTGCGGCAAGGGTGGCTTTGAACTCAGCTACCAGCTCGAGGTAGCCGCTCCTTCAAAGGAACCTTTGTCCCAGGCCTCCGCATTTGCTGATGTAGTCGGTTTGAACTCCACGTCGCAGGGAGGGGCAATTTGATCAAATCCGAACTGGCGGAGTATGTGCTGCGGATTGTAAGTGGGGAAGCTGCTCCCGTAATCCCTTACTAGGCTGATTAGGTAACCCAGATGGATGATCACTAGGAATGCCCTCTCTTCCAGTGAGAGATGGAGCCATATAGCGGTACTCTTCTCGGTGTCCGCTACCACCATAACCCCAAAGGGCTCTAACAGTCTGATCCCTCCGTTGTGATACAGCCGGTACTTGAACTCCGCCTCAATGTCCATCACTTGATGCAGCCGGACGTTCCTCTTTGGACGGAATCTTGACCACATTAACGCCCTTGGAGCGGAATCCATGCCCATAGTGAGGAACTGCTCCTCCACTACTAAGAAGTCCTGGGGAGCATACCTGGGATACCTTTCCCACAGGAAATGCTGGAGGAAATTGGCGTCCAGCAACGTCTCCACCAATCTCTCTCCCCAGCTTCTCGCCATATCTCACATAGTAGGTCCAAGTGCTCATACTGTGATCCCAAGAACAGTGGCGCCAGAGGAACCCGGACTCCTCTCACGATCTTCACCGCCAGAGGGAATATCCTCTCATGGACCTTCTCCATTGGATATCCCTCGAACATGAACCGGGCCAACCAGAAGGCAACGAAGCCCGCCAAGTGGACAGAGTTGTCCAAGCCTTCAGCCCACAGTCACCTGATGAAGTGGTTGTTGGTCTTGGGGTTCTCTTCTTCGTTCCAGAAGTACCTTGTCTAGCCTTTGAACGAGTACTTCGTACTCATGCTGTGATCCCTCCCCTTCAATTGGGTCTTCCTCAGCGTCTTCTTGGAGCATATCTTCAACAGCTCCAGATCCACCTCCTCCACCGCAGACAGGGTGATTGCCCCCGGGTTCTCCTCTCCCAGAATTGGAAGGTAGCGCAGCATGGCTACATCTTCCAAGGTAATGCTGATCTCTCCAAAGGTGGTGAAGAAGATGTGGTCTTCTGGATCCCAGCGAACCACGAACTCCTTCAAGGCCTCATAATCCCTGTGGTAGTCACCTGTGTAAATACGGATTGACTTCAGCACTCCAATAGCTTCTGGTACTCGTCGTTCCTCATTATAAGGGCCACCCAGGAGGCAGATTGAAGTGCGACTGAAACCTTATTTCAGATAGGGGTAATCCTTCCTCTTAGCCCTGAAGGCTGGCGCCTGGCTTAAATGTGGGAACCCTATGTTGGTCCACGTTGTCTCTTCAAAGGGGCAAAGTAGCTCTTCCCCACTCAGGACAGCCTTCGGCACCACTGGATCCCACTGGATCCCTAGTCACATTCCAGAAAGGAGTGGTGGAAATCTCCAATTTGGTATCTGTCTTCTTTGCAGCACCCTTTTTGCCGTTGTTGCAGTAGAGAAAAAAGACGTAAAGAAGAAGATAGCAAGGAAGCAAGAACGAGATTTTGAAGATTCAGAATGCAAGAAGGCTTAAAATCTTAGATTGCAGGAACCTTTCTTCTTCAACGAGTTCTTGATTTATAGAGAAGAGCAGTTTTTCATTGCAGAAATTGAAAAGGCTCTTTTGGCGGTTCGCATGACCCCAAGGAAGGAATCATTACTTTGGCGATGCATGATAGCCTCATTTAATATGCACTCCCTCGAAAAATGTGCTTTTAAAACCCGCCATCTCTAAGGTACGATCTCATGTTTTCCTCTTTAGCATAGGAAACCTGAGACCGGGGGGCTACTGGTGATCAGGCAGGCTAATTAAATCCCACTAGACGCGTAGCGCTATCTTAAAAGCGCGTGTACACGTTTTGGGTATAGCCATATACACTGAATCATTCAATAAAGTTGTAACGGCTGTAAAATCGTCTTTCACGTGCCAGTTATCAACAACTGTGTATGGTGATTAGACCGTTTGGTGAAAAGGTGATATTTGAACCGGCTCAAAGATATTTGACCGTCCTCATCACCAAAAAGGAAAAGCTTATTGGAGAAGCAACCTTTTTGAATTTCATCTTGTGAGGGAACGACATGTGTCCCAAACTCCACAAACACAAGCAATCTTTATTTTTGAAATTTTCAAAAGGACAAGGACTTATGTTCCTACCGCACACTGCCTTCTAAGAACTTGGAAGGAAAGAGAATTTTTCTCTTCCTTCGAAAAACCATATTTTACTCAAAGGACATATTTAGGGGCATTCTACCCCCAATAAACTTTTCAAATAGTTAAGGTCTCAATAAAACCTCGAAGTCACATCATTATATTCTCTAGAACAGACTTCGAGTGAGTTTATTACATACCTTTACGTTTTAAAGGTATTCTACTCAAAGAAAGATCATCGAGGGAAGGCGCTCGAGGGAACTTTCTGTACCTTCTAACTCATAAGTCATTCTTGGATCATGTCCATAGACTTCGAAGGACCATTTATTATGCTTTATCTAAGAGGGATCACGAAGAAGGTATATTTTCTCCTGCTAAAGCGGATTCAAAGGAAAACTCGAAGGCTAACCACTTCCAGATGGTGAACTCGAAGGAGGTATGTTCCCTCCTGCCAAAAGTGAATTCGAAGGAGGAATATTCCTTCCTCCTAAGGCGAATTTGAGGCTAATTACCTTGAGATGGTCAATTCGTTTAAGGGCCTGTCACCCTAAAAAAGACTAAGGATCATGTCCTCCTCGAAGGACACAGACTTAGGTCTACCCCGTCGAATGCATCTTTTATGCATCCGAATTACAAACTAGGACTTGAAGTCGCTTTTATTCAATCTTATGAATTGATTTCGAGTCATACATTGGACTTTCACTCTAGAAGCAAATCCACAGTGGAAAGAGCTTTAGAAGTCGAAGGCACGCCATCTCCAGAAGTATTTCCTGAAGATAGGTTTCCTACGGACTTTGAGAACGTCATCTCACTTTACTTTGAAGGAATTCACATATTTTACTTCTGATTTCATTCAAGTAGAAGGCACTCGAATTGGTTACTGTAGCTATGAACCTTAAGGGATTTAAAGACAAATTCTTTTTTACAGGGACTATTGGTCATGAAAACGAGTTCCCTGATGAGACACTCAACTTCGAGTTCACTATATGGGTAATTCGAGAATACATTGATCACCTTGTAAATATACAGATACTCTTGATTTCCTTCGAAGGAAGATAGTCGCCAAAGGGAGTTATCCTTCAAAGTATATGAATTCAGAAAAGGTATTTATAACATTGAATTGTCCCTTAAAAAGTGATTGAGACGGATTCTCAGAATAAAAAGCACATGGTAAAACCTCACCTACTTATAATATCTGCTTTCTAACTTATCTAAATGGGGTTTTGTCTTTTCTGAAATGGCGGCAATAATGGTGACGTTGCTCTTGGAATTTGTATGAAAGTGACACGCGTCATCCGATCTGTGTTGCTCAAGTTCTAAAGCAACTTATCGCAGAGCAGGTTTTTAATGTTTGAAATGATTCTCTCTCTTTCTCTGGAAGTAACTTAGGCGTGTTGAAGAACACGTGTCCTTCAAGTTATGTTTTAGGACCACGTGTCACTCAGGATATGCTTAGTGCGTGAGGGTCCCTCTCTGAACGCTTAGCCAAGTGACACTTGTCCCATTTGGAGTGGATAAACTCTCTACAAATAGCAGAGCACGTCCTCCATTGAAGAGGATCGAGATCTCGGTCTTAAACTGCAAACTAGAAACCCTGAAAATCTAAAGCTTAGCGAATCTGAAACTTCTCTGAAGTTAAGAAATAAAAGATTACAGTGAGTGAAGGCACTGAAATAGAAAGAGATCAGTCTTCAAACTATGAGGCTTTACTGCTCTGAGATTGTATTCTAACTGACTTCCCAGTTATTCCAATATTTTCTTTCTTCTTGTCTCTTCTCTTCCTATTATCTAAAGTCAAAATTGACAAGAACGCCTTTGACAGAACGACTGTACGACGGTTTAGGCTGTCTTGAGACAGACTTCCTATCTTTTTTACGGACTCTTCGTGATTTCGGCCACCTCCGTTGCCTCCTCCCCCAACTTGCTTTATGTAGCCAACTTCATGAATTCCGAAACAGGGTCTCCTTCCACGAAGCTATAGTACATAGGGGAGAGCTGCAACCAGGGGTAGATCGAGGAATGCTGAACCGGCAAGCGAGATGGTGGAACCAGCCAAAGAACATGTCGGAGAAAATGGCAACCGGAGAATGGTGGGTTCGGAACCAGTGGAGGATGGGATTGTGAAGCTGACTGAGAACGTGCATCATGTCGAAACTAGGTCTCCTTCCACGAATCTATGGTTCATAGCTCTAATCGTCGTTCTTTTTTTTTTTTTTCATTCTAACCCTATCCTGCATCATCATTCGACAGGTTTTCTTCATAAGGGCGTCAAGGTTCTGATCTGTCCCTTCTAATCTCTGCAAATCTAGGCATAATTTTTATTTATTTTTTATAATTTTCCCTTTTTATTGTTTCTTTTTCCCTTTCAACTTTCTTCTATCCTTTCTGCAATGCTTTATAATTTAAGGTGCCTGGCCAATATTTATGCTTTCATCTTGAGATAGATTTCTAGAAGGAAAAAAAAAAAAAAAAAGCACAGTAGTTTTTAGCTAGCTATGTAGGCTTCGTCTTCTTTGTTTTCTTATGCTTCCTTCTTTAATTTGTGAGCTCTGGTCAGATTATATTCCTTGCATGGTCGAAGAGATCGATAGAAGGTTTGACGAGGCTAAAAATTGGATTAGTCTCTAGCATGTAGAATCGATTCTGCAATTTTGAATTTTTTTTTTTTCTTTTTCGCTTTACTTTATTTTGTATTTCCATGTAATTATAAGGATCTCTCCTTTTTCATGGAAATATAATATATCTTGGGCCGAACGAGCCACATAACGTAATGGACGGACAATCCCAATGCCCCGGACGGCAAGAACATGATCCGGTGCCGACAAGCGAGATGGTGGATCCAGCCAAGGAACATGTCGGAGATGATGGCGATCGGAGAAGGGTGGGTTCGGAACCAGTGGAGGATGGAATCGTGAAGTGACAGAGAACGTGCATCATGGCTCGGAATCCTTCGATGGAAAGGTCCTTGACGTTCTCGACGCCGCTGGGTATGGATTGGTGAGATGGGAAAGGTAAGAGCAGTGTTTGGAGAAAGGGTGGGCGTAGAGAAGAGGTTTGAGGATATTGAGGTTGTTGGGGGTTACGAGGACGGTGATGGTTAAGCCACGGGTAGCGACATGGTGGGTGAGATCGACAAGATGTAACATGTGCCTCTCCGCAGGACAAGGAAAAACCAAGATATGTACGCAATCCCCGGAGGCCGATACCGTCGACATGGTTTTAAGAATTAGGAGAATTCTCCGCCGACATGGTTTTAAGAATTAGGAGAATTCTCCGCCACCAGTTCTGTTACTACGCCCCTCCCCCTCCGCTAGGGCTGTCAACGGGGTTGGGCTCGGCTTGAACTCTAAAGTTAGGCTCGTGAGCTGAGTCTGAACCCGAAAAACACGAACCGACCTTGAGCTCTAAAGTTAGTCTCGTGAGTGGAGTTTGAGTCTGAAGAAAAGCTCATTATTTTAATGAGCTTGAGCTGATTTTGGGTAGGTTCGGCTTAATTAAAGGTCGGCTCGATTTGTATATGTGATTATACGTTTATATTCTTACATCATACTAAGCACACATGTTAATATATCATATTACATATAATAATAGTTATATACTATAATATGTTAATACATTATATTAATCTAAATTTTTTTACGACGTTGACTTTTTATAAGCTGAATTTTTGCGAGTCAAACTTTTAAGAGCCTGAATCAGTTGGGCAAAGGTTGGCTCGGCTCGGAGCATAAAAACTTTTAACGAGATTGAGTCGAGCTTGAATTTTGCTAGAGATTTACGAGCATGAGCTGAGCTGAACAAAACTCGGCTTGACTCATTTACAGCCCTACCCTCTCCCGATCTGGCCGCTCACAACTAGTTGTCTTTTTCCATTGCCAATTAGAACTGTTCACGTTCCTTAATTAGCTTTTTATTTTTTTTTATTTAATTTTTTTCTCCTTTCTTATTTTATTTAAATATAGAGAATGTATGAGATAGGTTTGATACATAGAAGTCAACTTTTTACCAAAAAAAAAAAAAATTGATACATAGAAGTCTTCATACACACACACATGCCCGACAAGATTAAAAGGGGTTTGTCTATTTCATTTGACATAACTACTGGACTTACCATTCCCCCAACCCTTCTTTACTTCTTGCTTTGATTTATATAATTACGATATAGTTGGTAGAGCAGTCATGGCAATTGCAAGTGATTTTGCTAGCTCTTTTGCAGGGATGAAATGCGCTGAATTTTCTCTTCAATGAGTTGGGTGTAATGTTTGATATTTGTTCAGCTCCATGCCATCAAGCTGTTTTGCTCTTGAATGGCTCTAGGCCTATGTAGTTGAGCTCCCAAATATAGGATTTCAACGGCATATTGGTGACAATAATTAGAACTAAACGATTCTTTGCAAGTAAAATTTGGTTGATAAACATTTAATAAGCATATTTGTTTGGAATGAATTATCCTAGATGTTGTTTCCTTTTATTTTTTAGTATTTTTTTAATTATATAATTGAATCAAAGATGCAAGATTTTTTTTCTCATTTTTCTTTCTTTCTTCTTGTTTTTTTTCCATTTTTTTTTAGTTATTTATTTATTTTTTTACTTCTCACATTTGATTTTCCAAGGTGTTGATTTTTCCCAAAAATTTCTCTCCTCTTTTTCTCTCTTTCTACGGTTTTCTAAGGTGTCTTGATTTTTCTCAATAAGACACTAGGGGTACAATTTAGTTAGGGTTGGCATCAACCCAAGACCAAACTAAAGTTAGTGAAGGATGGCCCAAAATTGAATCGAATTTAATTGAAAATCGAACCAAGGTTTTATGTATCCGGATCTGATACCAAGCCAGTCCTAGCCAATCCGGATCAAATGTAAAAGTGAAAGATCGATAATAAAATTTTAAGGTAAAAGAAATTGAACCAGAATAAGCCGATCGTCGGATCGACAATACTGGTCAGGGTTGTTTGGGACTGGTTCAGTCGGTAAAACCATGAATCGAACTCTCCAACCTGAAAATCAAATCAAATTAAAATGGAAAATCCTAAACCCAAACCAATCCTCTCTCATTAGTTTTGTTCTAAAACATATTCCCTTTTTCTATCTTCTAAAATTTTTAATGATTATTAGTTGTCAATTTACCTCCTTTGCTGATTATTTGAAACGTATTAGTACAAATAAAAGTAGAAGTTTGTGTATGTGAAGGAGGGAGGGCAAATTTGGCAAATCATATATAATAACACCCCAAGTTATAATGAAAATAGGTTATATAAATCAGATGATTTTCTAGGAACATTTAAATTCAGTTTTTATTTAAATTTTTTAAATGATCTCTTATGCACACAGGTCAAAATCACCTAATGGTTTCTTGGGTTTGTTCTATTTTTTTGAATCTTGCACGTACCTCACAAAACAAATTGTATTTATTTTTTAATAAGCTTACGAAAATATTACGTTTGTTCTTCAGAAGTGTTCATAATTTTTATTTCAATGAAGTATAATCTCATTATCAAATTTAGTCATTTGAGAAGTCTCCTCTAAAAGGTGCCATGTCTAATGTTTTGGTCGGATTAATGGAGAAGTTCAACACCTCTACATTTGTTTTGCATATACCCAATAAATTGATATTAAATCTGAATCTAAAAGCTATATTTGCATTGCAAGGTTTTGCTAATTAACTAACAGTATGTATCTACGTGACAAGAATAGGCATGCCAGTTTATTACAAGCAAGCTATTGCGTGGATAGTGTTAAATGAGGAAGATGTCAATTATTGCTTGGCTTTCATGTTCATGAATTGGCCTTTGTATGAAAGGAACCATAAATACTCAAAATGCTTAAATTTAAAGTTAATTTGTCTTTTATTAATTTATATTTCGGCACTAAAACACTCCTGATTATTTCATCTCAGATTCGGACCGGGATCCTATGTGCTGAGATCTTGTGTGCTCGTCGTGTGCTGTAGAGACAAATCCGAGAGTGGGGTCCACATCCAGGGACGAAAATACCATTTTGCCTCCCGGTGTTTGTCTCAACAGCACACGACGAGCACATGAGATCCCAACAGAAGATCCCGGCTCCTCAGATTCATGGTGGGATTCTAAATTTGCTGTTTAGAACATCATTTATATAATGTTCTTGTATGTTTGCTTGCATAATAGGTTTGGGGTTTTTGCTGTTACTTTAAAACTTTCTCAAATAAGATGGTAAACAACATTAGATATAAATGTATTGTTTGGTGATCGACAATGGAAACCAATCTAAGTGGGTTGTCCTGGTTCGATGGGGTGACACATTTTTCTGATTTTTGTTGTTATTGGACTACAGGTTAACCAGTATTGGAATGAGTTCAATGGTACCTAACGATATACTCTGTTTGCAATACCATGAATGACAACAGGGTCCAAAACAAAATAATCAGTCCCTCATATTTAACCCCATAATCATGAAAAACATATAGGATAACATATTTATTTGTTTATTTTTTTTGTAGGAATGTATAACCCATTTCTACAATATAATATCAAGGATTTCCAAATAAGACAAGTGGACCTACATAATGAACTCATCTGAGGCAATGAGACCCAACCATCCGCAATTCCATTCACCCTTAGGTCAAACTCAATTGGTCTCACATCGGTTCATTTTTTACGTAATCGAATAATGGGCTTCAAATGGTCTCAATTCATTTTGTACATATTGAATAATGGGTTGGGTCACCTCGTACCAATCAACCAATGAAGTTACACCGTATCAAGGGATGCCATACAAACATACTTTGAACACTTTGAATTGATTTATTTATTTATTTATTTTTGGTCTTAACCACGTGGTGTCCCCACACCCATTTAGGTGTGGGACTAATCCACATTCGGGGCAGGAGCATTAAAGGTAAACCCCTGGCCACGAGTGCTAGTAGGATTCGAACTCTATACTTACCTCCGGAGACGCCCATTAGAGCCCAGCTTGCTACCAATTGAGCCACACATTGGTGGTTTGAATTGATTTACTTAATGAACACATAGCGTTACGTTCAAATTATCTATATATTAAATTATGTAATAAAATATTTCATATTGGGCCATTATCTATAAATTCATATTGGGCTAAAACTAATTTGAACCGTGCTTGAACAACTAGTTTCCTACTATATACAAGCTTTTTACAAATCTAACTTGAAAGCGCTTTTTAATAGATGTTTACCAAACCCTAAATTAAAGATTCAGAAATACAAATTTGATAAAAAAGAAAATACACAAATGGAAAACAGAAAAATGAACAACCAGGTGACACAGGGGTGAGCAAATAGGGATTGCAATGAGGCGAGTTAAATGGGTAAGCCGTTGATATACCAATAATCAGGTTTCGTACAACCTGACCCTAACCCGCTCTGGTGCCATGCAAGGAGGTCAAACAAGGCTCGACACCCTGTTAAGCTGCAACAATCCAAGCATTTGGCTCGAGTGCATGGCTATTTGCTACCTCATGTAGCTGTCAGTAGCTCTTTAGAACTTGTTTGGTTTTTGTTAATTGATTAAAAACATGTGGGGGTACAATTAAGGTACCATCCTTATTAGTGGAAGTTCTTCCATGCATGCCAACCTCACCACTTGAAGTCTCCAAATGTTTGTTCTTTTGTGAAATCTCATACGTTCTGTTTGGTATGTGCCTCCTTCTCTCTATAACACAAACCAATTGATTTGCTTGAATCATACATTGTAGGGACAAATAAGATAAGGAAAATAAATTGTAGGGACAAATAAGATAAGGAAAATAAAAAGTTTTGTTACTGCATTATATCTAGGAATCTAGTTGTTCATAAATGTTGATTGGGAGGGGGAAGGGGGTCAGGGACCTGAGACTCTCTCTCTCTCTCTCTCTCTCTCTCTCTCTCTATATA
>JAUPMG010151486.1:0-11012 GCA_031762675.1 Pachysandra terminalis
TGTAACATGAGATTCCTGACAGCCACATGGTTCTCTGACCAATTGAATAGCCCTATCAGGGGTGCACAGTGGAGATAGCTCCACCTAAGCATCACTTTATGTATGTAACATGAGATTCCTGACAGCCACATGGTTCTCTGACCAATTGAATAGCCCTATCAGGGGTGCACAGTGGAGATAACTCCACCTAAGCATCACTTTGTGTATGGAATATTCTGTTCCATTGCTGGAAAAACACAAGTTGAGGTTCCTTCACTACACTAATTGTTCCTAGAAGCCATATTCTAAAGTTGTCAAAGTGTTACTTATTTTGCTGTTTCTCCTCTTTAGTCACTTCTATCTAGTTAATTTTGCAACCAATTAGTAAACTAATAGGCCAATATGTCCAACTACATATATAGGATCATATGTTTAATATGCAATCAAAAGTTTCAAGCATAATGCATACAATCAAGAGGTACAAATTTAATTCTTAAGAACTAGGTTCGAGCCCCCGGCCCCGGGCTTACCTGATATATGGTCCTTGTGCGTGGGGTCATGTATCCGAGGTTTACCCTGTCCCCACTAAATGGGGTCGGGAATTCCACACAACCAAAAAAATAAATAAATAAACTAGGATCCACAAATATGTAGTTACTTAAACACGGATTAATATCTATGATTTTGTCTTGCACTAGGAAGTTTTCCTCACCTTTAGTGAATATATCTTCTTAATATCCTGATTCTTACCAATTCAGAGATTTAAAATATTGATTTTGAACCAAAACCTATGAATAATGAATACATTATGTATATCCATCACAAAATTGCTGCCTCTCCTGTCATAAATCCCACCCAAGAAAAATCAGAGAATATTTTCTGAAGTATAGGCCGATACACTTAATGTATCCATCCAATACTCAAAATTATGGTTCTGTTATGATAGTTCTACAGAGGTCTACTGAGAAGAACAGATCGACGTCCAAGGTAGAATAGGATCCAAAATTAACTAATTTTAAACGTTACAAAGAAAAGTATATGTTTAAAACTAAAATGAAGACGTGAAACATTGGATCAATTTTATCCATTAGAGAGCAGATAACGTCTATCAATAATGATGCAATATTAGCAAGAGTATCTAAGAGAGTAAGAAGATAAATACCCATTGTGCCCTCCATGTCCCCCTTTTGGCAGTAGCCGCAATTTTGCAAAAGGCAAATCTAGGTCGTCAAATATCTGTAGAAATTGTAAGTGCATAGCTTTGAGGATGGAAAACTTGGAAGTTTGAGAAATAGGGGAGAAACAATTAATTTTTTTTACCACAAGTACTTGCTTCAGCGGAATCTTGTAATACGATACAATGGATCCAACCTTCATAAATAGGTAGAGGGGTCAAAAACCAAAAAATTGAACCATGATTAACCAAAAATTAACTTGTAATAGATAAAGAAGTCCTTAGATGAGCTTACTTACAGACTCACCACTTGCATTCATAAAAGTCTGTGGTTTGGCAAGCATAAGTGGAACATTTCCTATAAAACCTGAATATAGAGAAAGAAGTTCAATTGAGACTTAAAAGTTCACATGTCATCCTTACTAAAAGACGGTAAGGAATAAATTTTACAATGTTAATTTAACAGTGTTAAGTACCTATAAAACAAGCAAAGCAACTCAACTCAAAATTCCATAACAACAAGATAAGTATCAAGTCAACACTGTTATAAGACATGCAACAAAGTTTGTGCAAGTTAAGGGAAAAAAAATTACAGAATTATTTTTACAGCGTCAACTTGACAGGTGATAGCATTAAGGACCTACAAAACAAAAACAACAACAAAACTCTCATTTTTATACCCCAACTAAAAATTTTGGGTTAGATATTGACTCAGTATGACATAAGCAACAGAGTAAGAAATTACAAAAAGACCTGTTTTAAATGGCGAATGCATAGTCATGGTGCATTGGTGCTCGGAGGAGTTATCATACGGAGACCTATAATTTAATTGGGAGAACCTCATCTCCACCCACTTGTTTCTTGTATAATTGTATTCATACACATTCTCTCTCCTCCTCAAGTGTAAGGGCACAACCCATGGTTAAGAGCATGGAGACTACTGCTGCTATAGCAGCAACAACATATTGGTGATGACATGAACAGGAGCTGAGGCAGGAGTTGTGTGAGTGGAGGTTTATCCATCTTGTTCGGTTGGCTTGGTCTCTGTGTAGGGGATGGAATATCCCATTCCAAACCGTGTCGAGGGGGGCTAATCAGGTGGCGGAGTCCCTAGCTTGGAGGGGGAAAGATAGAAGCAATATGTTCGAGGGGATTCCAGACCCTTTAGCTTGATTGTGTAGTTTTCTCTTCGAGGTGGTGGACGGGTGTGGAGTTTCTGTTTTGGGGCTCTTTTGTTGTATGTTTATTCTGTTTTTGCCATAGCTTAAGGGTTCTTCTTAAGATATGGAGTTTGTAATTTCTTTTCTCCTATTTTATACAATTCATCACTTATCAAAAAAAAAAAATATTGGTGATGACAATTCTTCTTTGGTTTGCATCTTAAGATGATTCCAATTTAGTCATACTCATCCATTATGGACAATTGACCTAAGTACTTTGAGCGTGTCCCTTTATAAAATGAGATATTTTTAGCAATATTTTGGAGGTCTATAAAGACGATGCTCACCTATCTCAAGCCTCCTGCAGCTGCAGCAGCTCAATTTCTCTTAGAAGAAAATCCCGCTGCTCGAGATATTTTTAGCAATATTTTTAGACCCTTAAGCACGAGGAAAGGCATTTTCTCGACTAAAGCATGAGGAATAAGTCTCATGAGTGTGCACTAGTAATTAAGTACATAAACATATAAAATACATTGTACATCAATGTATATAAGAAAAAGAAAAGTTATAAAAATAATAAAAAGATAGGAAAAACAAATTTCACTGTATCAAAGTTTGCAAGCACATATTCCTTCAACAATCAAGTAAAAATTGAATCAAAATTAAGGCAAAAAACATAAGTTATCCATTAATTAAGTGCCACCATTGCAAAGGTGTCACGGAGAGGAGTAGTGCAAATTAGTGCTTCAAATCTCTTCAACGCGTAAGAAGGACATTTAATGTGAAATAGAGCTTCAAAAAATTTTAAAAATCCCAAATAAGTAAAAACTGAAATATGAAGTGTAAGTTTAAAACATAAAGAATAAATGATTTGATTTTCCATTTTGTGGCAAGAACATTCTCTTAACAAACAAAAAAAAATAAGGCAATCCTCAAGGCATGAGGCATAAGCATCACACTTTAAGGCATGAACATCATGAGATTTGAGCATTGAAGGCTAACCCCAAAGTGTTTGCCGTTTTTGTTGAGCCTCACTTTGAGCATAATTCGCACACACCTTTAAACAGTGATTATTAGATATTCCAGACCTAGTTTCTCTTTTCCTACATTATTTGAAGTCTCACAATAACTTCTCCAAGTCATCTCTAACACTAGGAATACCTCCAATGTCGTGTACCATCTTCACAACTCATGCATATACTATCTTCCCAACATGAAAAATGTAATGGCACAAATTCCAAACAAGTTGTGGTCCTAAAAAATTCTGGATTTGTGCTCCACCTTATTTTAGTGTAGATGCTTAAGATATCACAACATCTAGTGAAAGCTAAGGTGTGAAGAACTTTTAGTATTAAGAGCCTTACATTGCTAAATCATACATTCACTAGTTAGTAGATGACGATCACGTTATCATAACACATTCACTCGTTACTTTTTTCCTTTGTCCTTTTTTTTTTTTAATAATTCAGGGAAATAGAACAAAAAACGAAGAAAAAATCTGCTGTTACATTCCTGCATCTTAGAATCATCCCATTTGACTTGATTTGATGCTCTAACATTTTCTTTTACCGATTTATGCTTTAATGCATTTAAAGCAACCATAAGAAATAAATTACACTACAGAAGCGCATGGATTTATGTTTAGATGAATGAGCACAAATACATATAACAATGAAACGCTACAGCTACAGCATTTTACTGCAAATGGATGTTAAGACTGATTAATTCTAACCAGTCATTCAAATTAATACATCTAAACATCATCAAGAATAAATTTAAGTAGAACTGAGGAGAACATGCATGCCATTTCTCCAGTGGATGAAATTGTAAGTGTGAGAAGTAATGCATGTTGCTTCCTATTATGCAGCTTATCGATGTGCTTAATTGTAGCCGTATAGAACTGTTCGAATTCAGAAGTTAAACAAATGTTAACCTTTTCCAAAAAGTGCTTTGAAGTGAATATTGTTCATGGATATCCCTTCAGCTTCAGCTATAGCATCTACCATCTCAAAACCCACCTGCAAAAATCCAATAAACAATAGTGTAAAATTAAAAGGAAAAAATAGGGAAAAGAAGAATATTCAGTGAAAATCGTCCAATCATCCGAACTACAACTGCTGGCAATTATAACGATAGATTTCAGACAATTCTAAAATATTCTAGACCCTGTAGCTGAACCTTAAATATTTTAGAAAAAGTACAGCAAAGTTTGATTTCATGAACACAAATGACAAATTCAAGTTCTAGGAGTCAAATCAGAAGTTTAAAAAGAAAATGGTCAAAGGATATTAACAAGAAGACCCAACCAAAGCTCACAAGAGCACCGAGAAACAAAAGTAGCAGATTCTGTAAAGCACTTCTATACAATCAGATTTAATGGCAATGTCAACTGTTCAATAAAAACCACGTCGAACAAAATAATCAGCTTAGTTTTTGGTACTGTCCTGACTCTTGACCTTATTTCATTCTTCAAATTAAATAGTTGGAATTCAATTTCCTCAATACTGGACTGTTTAACAAAATCTGCTTTGCTTTTCAGTTTCTCCATCATCTTTAAGGGAACACATCACATCCTACATTCACTAATAGATAACTGTAAGTATCATTAATAGGCATAAATGATCAAGCCCTCAAAAAATTTCAAAACTAATTAAAAGTTCTAACCTGGCAACAACGACCCACCCTAAACTCCTAATCTAGCCTTGCACAAATAAGGTAGTGTTATATATTTTTTTTCATAATCACAAGATCAAATACTCGATTTGATGTCTACCATTAACTCACTGCATCAAACTCACACCACCAAGGTTGTCAAATCATGAATCCAATCGAAATCGTTAGGGGCCATTTAGAATCGAAACATAAATCGTAAGATTCATAGTAATTTTAGTAGAATTAGGGTTTGGGGTTTAGGTTTTGGGATTTCTCTTAGGAAAAGGGCTTTTTAATGTTTAAAATACATAAAGGGAAACTATTTCTTTACTTCCAAAAAAAATGTCTTTATGTATATTTAATTGTTTTAGAGTACTATATTCTTTATAGACAAGGATCAAAAGAGAAAAAGGGAAATTATTCAATAAAAAAAGAAGAGGCCATCTTTATTTCGTATTGCAGAGTTGAACAATTAAATCGTAAATCGTAAGATTCAATGTATAGATCGTAAGATTCAAACATAAACCAATTTTTTTACTGATTTGAATCGAGCTAGGATTCATACAATGAATCGTAAGAGTTTAACAACAGAGCACACCGCCAATTGTAACCCCTCCAACGCGTATCAGATAATGTCCACATAAACCAAGTTCTGGTGACAGCTTTTACGAATTTCTTATTGACATCTCCACCTTCAAAAGAACCAGTTTTTTTTTTTTTTAAGTACTTTTTCTCGCTTTTGAGATGTAAAAGCAATATCCATAGAAGAAAGTACATCTATCTCCAAGAGAGTTAGTTACCATTACTAATTCTTTGCAGTTTACCACAAACAAAATCTCTACATAAATAATAGAACACAAATAGCAAACCCATAATTGAATTCCTGTTTACAAACTAGAATGAATTGTTCAAGATTGGATAGAAATTACCCAAATTACAAAAAAAAAAAAAAAGATAATGTGATTAATCAATCACAAGCAATCAAACTCGAATTAAGAACCATAAATATTAAAAAGATTGAGCAAGATGACATACGTTGTGTCTGGTGCCTTGATACTTCTTGCCGGGGTTGCCGAGGCCGACGAGCAACCACGGCTTAGGCTTCGACTCCACCACCGGAGCGGTTGTGGTTGGGCTGACGGAAGCCATGGATGAAAAGTGAGGCATCGTTGCAGAAGAGACTAGGCTCGAACAGCGGCAATAAGGGAAACGAACAACGCTGAGAGATGAAATTGCAGGATTAATCATGATTTATAATGTAGGGTTAGGTTTGAATGGGGATTGAGAAAGGAAAGAGCAGAGAGTCAGACCACAAGGAGGAAAGCCCCTTGGAGACTGAGAGCTTGCCTTCTTCCTCAAGGTTTCAGTTGTAGTTTAGATTATTATTTGAAGACATGGTCAAATAAAATGGGCATAAGCTGCTGCATAACACCATTTGGCAAGGTCTAGGTCTTGTAAGCACTTTTGTCCCGGTTGTAAAGGGTAACGACCAACCATGTCTAATTCTATTTGAACAAAAATTTTAAGTTTAAATCGATCCGGTCCGATCTACAATAGGACCGGCCAGACCCATTCCATCCCAAGCCACAATACAAACAATTATATTGTGAGATTTTGGACCGGATCGGTATAATCAGTACCGGTCTGAATTGGCCAATACAACCGGAACAACAGGTCCAGTAATTTTTTTTGTTTTTTCAAATATATGAATTAGACAGTATCAATCTGGACCGGTTTCAATACCAACCGGTCCATCACCGGTCTATGGACCAATTTGGCCGATCTACATTTTTTTTAAAATTTTAAATTTTAAATTTAAATAGCCTATACATTTTTTTACCAGATCCGTGTATCTTCCAAGATCCGAACCGGACTGTACCTCCGGTACGGACCGGTACTGAACAGGACTGGTCCGGTCCCGAGCCTTTAAACCTTGAACAAGAGGGCAGCCTAGTCCCCCGGTACACCCCCAAGGGGTCTGTATTCCAAGGGCCCAACCTACGAAATCTCGGGTTGGGTTTCAGACTCATGGGTTTTGGGTCAGTTTTAGGTTTATCCATTACAACCTAATTGGGTAGTTTTGAGTTGGTAATAAATCTACCCGTACTTCAGAACTTAGAAGTATCCCAAGACGAGAAATTATGCAGGAAGCCGACCACAACAACATACTTGACTTCAGCAATTCCAATTTTCATTTTATAAGGGAGCGAAACAACTGATTATCATAAATGGTACAACAATCACCCAAGTCACATCCTCATTCAATAATTAAAGAAAAGCTAATAATCCATACGAAAGTTTCAAACCCCCCGAGTGCCACACAGCAGCATTCAAGAGCGTTTCTACTTCTACTTCATGAAGAAATCTTGCTACAACCCAATGGCATTCATACAGAGAAAGCCACAAGTGCAAGATACAACAAGGACCATCTCTGTAGCAACTCCAAGAAATGTAAAATACAAGCCCTTCATCACTGCTGCCCCTCGCCTGATTCACGTTTCGGAGCTTCTTTGATTTCATCCCCCGCATCCTCCTGGTAACAAAAACCATTACGGTTATTTAGTAGACACAACCATAACATGTCGTTTGATTATATCACAAAAGTTCCTGCAAAGCTCATCCATAACCCTTCTCACAATCTACATGGGATTATGTGGCTGGTCCAGACCATCCAACTAATAGATCCTGAAAGCCTATCCCAGTTGTGTGTGTGTGTGTGTGTGTGAGAGAGAGAGAGAGAGAGAAAGAGAGACCGTAATATCAGAGGTCCACAGTGTCAAGTTGTCCCGAAGAAGCTGCATGATCAGTGTGCTGTCCTTGTACGATTCCTCACCCAAAGTATCCAGCTCAGAAATAGCCTCATCAAAAGCCTGCCAGAGATCATGAGAACAACATTTGACAATCAAGATGGATCTTTAGGTGCACTGTAATATACAAGTTCTCTATGAATACGTCAACACCCCCGTTTGTAGTCCCTAGACAGGAAGGAGCGTAACACAAGCATCAAACTTTTATAAACGTCTCATATAATTTTATATCTTTTATTAAAACAAAACGCACGAAATTTTGAATCAGTTGGATGAGAACTCTCAAGTATTTCATGAGACAGATGTAATGCAATTATGTAATTGGCAGGTTCACAACAATATTTAAAACCCAGACTGCAGGCAGTCCAATGTGACTGCCAAGTCAACCAGTAATTGAGTCGGCCAAGGGGGGCAAACAATATTCTGAAAATTTTGGAGAAATGAATTCAAAAATGTTGGGTCGGTATGGTCACCCAATTGTGCATCAGGCAGTCCGGGTTGATTCCTTACACCGACCCAAGTACCTACCAACCCCAGTTTAGATAACAGATTCCGAGTCAACAGGACTTCTACACTGGCCACAATCTGAAGAACTCCAACAGGATATGCTAGTAATATATCCAAAAAGGAAATAAAAGAAAAAACCCAAGTAGGTGCAAGTCAAATACCTGTACCCAACACCTAAAACCAGTATAACTGCAACTTTATTACAGAACAATGCAAACATAATACAACAGGTGGAGTGTCGCTCAAAATATTTTGGACCAAGATAGCAAACTCCTACAGGGTTTGTACTACCAAAAGTGTATATCTCTAAGGCTGTGTTTGTTTCACTGGAATTTGGAGGAAAAAAAATATTTTTCAGGAATTTTAGATTTTCCTCATGTTTGTTTCAAAGGAAAATTTCAAATTCTGTAAAATATTTTACTGATATCCAGAAAATTGGAGGAAAACAACTTCCCCAATTTTTTGGCGGAAATTATTTTCCAAAAAAACAGGAAAAAAGATTTCATTCACCGCCATCACCCCACCACCATCACCGCTGCCGCCACACCACCACACCATCTCATCACCACCACCACCACCACCACTACCCCACCACCACCATTTATCTATAATGTCCCTTTTAAAACCATTTTTCATCAAATTAAACAAAATTCTTGGAAAATTTTCAAATAGCATCCAAACGGTAGGAAATTAGAAAAAGGAAAAAAATTTCTTGGAAATTTTTCTTCTGGAATATATTTTCCTCTGAAAATAATTTTCCGGCAAAACAAACAAAGCCTAAGGGGGTAAGAAAGGCTTTCAAAGCTGGCAAACATGAAAGGGGGAAGGGGAACAATCCCTCACCAGGTGATTAAAAAGAAGTTGGAGGTGTGGGGAGGGGGGAACAATCCCTCACCAGGTGATTAAAAAGGAGTTGGAGAGCACCTCATACCATAAGGACTCTAAATATGAACATAGAAAACTAAAGAACCATTCAAGTCATCCTTTAAAAGCACAAAGAGAGAACTCGGTCAAATCTGTGAGTCTCAGGTCCCATCTTGATGAAAAGTCCTAAAAAAAACATCAGAAGACCAAGATAAAGCATAAACAACCGTAGTAGTTTGAAAAGTGCAAAGCTAATGTAAACAAGGAAACCAGGAAGAACACAAGTTTAATTGAGATCTAACACGAGAGCTGCAACCCAAGCTAAAGCGAAGAAAGGTAAAAAAAAAAAAAGAACGACCAGGGCAAACAATGAAATGGTCCTCTAGGCATCGGTGCCTTACACCTTTGCAAAAGTATCAATATCCTATCTATTCTCATGGATGACATACTTGCTAGAAATGACCCTAAACAACAGAATCTCTTTATCCATGATGAACCTCCAAAGCCAATTACCAACCAAACCCTAGTAACAAGCTAGAGCGTTCCCCCTTACTCCTAGGCTTACACATAATATCCCATCTAAAAGAAGATCCTTCCTATGTCCCCTACTTCCCACAAAAAGGCCCTTCTAAGCATCTCAATTCTACTCGCCACTGATAGGAACTCTAAAGAGAGAAAATAAACCAGGAGACTAGCCAGAGAGGCACATATATGCTTAATCTTAACCCCAAAAGAGATGTCATTCCTTTTTAGGAATCTAACCTCTCATCACATTGATCCCCACGCATTACTCCTTTCCAAGCTAACCTTCAAATGCAAGATCATTTCGAGGCCTCTAAAAGATACACAATCCAGAAAATCTGATCCTTGTAGGATTCGAGAAAAATAATCATGTCATCAACAAGATGAATATAACAGATGGATACCGATCCCACCTATGAAAAACCCCTAACCAATTCAGCCTCTCAGCCTGAGTAAAGAAACAACTACGAACATAATTGATAAGAGTAAAAAGAAAGGGGATAATGAATATAATGGACGCATGCAAGTGTAATTAACAAAGGAGTTGGCAATGGGTTTGGTCGGGTTGGCTTCAGGTTGAGTGTCTACATGAATGGGTCATTGCCCAACCCAAACACACCTACATATCCAATGGTTGGAGAAGATCAATCTGAACCCAACCCATTTAACAGGAATAAGATGTAAACCTACCCGTCATAAAACTGTAACTCCTTTTTTAATAGAAACTATTTGAATTGATAAATTGTCAAATTATTATACATTAAATTATATTATCGACTGTACCCATAGTGTTTGAACTCGTTATCAACTTGGGGATCGGATGGGATGGGACGATCCACAATTAATAATAAAAAAATTTCAAAAACTCAACTCGGTCTGACTCGGACGATCAGAGACAGATTGGACAATCCGGATCGCCGATCCCGAGTTGGATCGCCCGATCCGTCTCGGGATCGGACTGAGTCATTAAACTAGGGTTTAATTGTGTATCGGATTCAACTCGGGGATCGTCTCAGTCCGATCCCAAGTTGGATCATCCGATCCTTTACACTATGGCTGACACAATGGAGCTCAATGGAACCAGTAAATGATAGAGTTGAGGAGAATTCAGGGACCACGATAGAGTCTTGAGTGCTTGCCAAAAACAGGATACATTTTGAGGAATAAAAGAAAGATGCGATCTATCTAGAAAAGAAAGTAAAACATGGAAACATACAACTACAAGAAAAAGATGAACTTGAGGTATATTTCCTATACAACTCTGAAAAAGAGGGGAAGAATATGATGGACCTGCAATAATTAGCACACTGCTTTATGGGGTGAAACAGAGGTTCAATGGTCAATTGA
>JAUPMG010151497.1:0-11011 GCA_031762675.1 Pachysandra terminalis
AACCTGGGATTTTACCCCCAGATTTCGTGTCGCCAGGGTGCGAAATGGCGAAATGTCGCCGACATTGCGAACCCTGGATACCCCCAAGTCATATTTTCTTTGTAAATGAGATTTTGAGAATACAAATGTTTAATGTAGTATTCTCAAGCCTCAAGCCCTTGATTTGGAGAATACAAAGGTTTAATGAGACTTTGGTTTCAAATTTCGTGCCCTTTGTAACTGATTTTGCTCTGTTATCCTGTATTCTTAACCGTCAAACCTTTGATTTCAAGTTCTCATTACCTTTGATTTTGAGAATACTGGCATGTTATTGGGTCCTCCTGCTTAACCTGTTGTGATCAGACCAGACATAAGGGATTGCCTGTTCATTTGTATGGCCTGTTAACAAATCGACTGTTAATAATTGATCACAAAAACTCAATGTACCATTGGAGAGAAAGCATTGAAACCATATAGTAACCAATAAAATTTCCATACTTGAAACGATTTCTATAATGCTCATCCTGTTGTAAATTATAGTCTTCTTTCTCGCCTTTTACTAATTTCAATTTCATTTCTTTGATGGTCTGATTTTTGACTTAATATTGATAGATCAATAAATGCGAGCCCTTGAAATGATAAACTGAATATCAAATTCATATTATTAGCCTTACTTTCCTGCTTTACTCATACCTTCCCTAAACTGCTGTTTGTTTTTTCTTTTTGATGAATAATGAAGATTATATTAATTAGAAGATTAAGGATGTAAAAAAATAACTAATAGAAACAGCAATAAGGAGCTATACAGAAACCTATACATAAAGCAGATAAACAGTAGACACCATGTATACGTAATATAACTAACATATCTTCAACTAGAATGTCACAAACAAAGTCTTCCCTAGGCTGCTCTAAGCACATGAGAAAACGAGATGTTCAACCCATCTACAAAAGATAAGGCCAATTGGGTCACGTGCTAGCCTTCAAGACTAACAACGATGAAGTGGCATCCATGATTTTACCGTGGATGAGACCCCCATTCCCCTTCACCAAATCATGGAATTCTTGTGCTCTCGCATCTCTCAAGCCTCTGACTAATGCATAACTTTGATAACATTCACTTCCCCAATAGGACTAGTGGCAGTATGATCCCTGAATACCTAACGATACCCAATTGTCCAGGATTTCTAAGGATGATCCATCAAAGTTGAGCATGATTGGCCACTTGGGGAGGGTATCTCATCTGACCCTCGCGTGAAGCTATGCATGGTGATGCCACCGTCTTTTACTCCTAATCATCTGTGATACAGATGTCATTGAACTCTGCACTTGACACACCCTTGATACCATTAGCATTTTGAAACCATGGGTTTTTGATGGAGTTTTTATCCCAAACTTTAAACAAGCCTAATTAAGGCCTAGATGCATCCACATACATCAACAAATGCAAAAAGATGTGTACATATCAGGGGACATTGCTTGAGGAAGGTTCACTTGCTCGCTGTGGGTGTGGAAGCTGTGTAAAAATTGATGTAAAAGTACTTTTTAAGCTATATGATGTAATTGATGTAATATGATATACTAAAAGTACATGAAAATAAGCAAATAAGATACATACGATACCAATTTTAAATCATAATTTTAGCTCATAATTTCAAAATTTTCAATATTTTTTGTTTTCTTCAGAATTTTAGCTCATAATCTAATTTTTTTCATAATTTTAGCTCATAATTTCAATTTTTTTCAATCTTTGCATGGTGATGCCATTGTCTTTTACTCAATCATATGTGATACATAATGATGCGATTTGAGCCAAGGTTCGCCACGCCAATGTCGCCAGGTGGCTCCAGCGACATGTTGGTGACATGGAAAAAAGGGGAAATGTGAGGAAACCATGGGTTTTTGATGGCTTTTTTGTCTCAAACTTTAAACAAGCCTAATTAGGACCTAGATGCATCAACATACATCAAAAAATGCAGAAAGATGTGTACATATCAAGGGACATTGCTTGAGGGAGGTTCATCAAAAAATGCAGAAAAATCGTTTTACACCCTGGTTTCGTGTCCCCCATCTCCAAATGGGCGACATGTCACCGACATTACATACACTGACTTGAGCTATTCTGAAATAACCTCCTGTTCCTCTCATTCCAGATAGATCAGAGGACTGCAAAAAGTACAGCTCTTTGTAGTAACCTCCCTCATCTTTTCTCCACTGCTCCTAAAAAGACTGGATGTTACAAGGCATCACGAAAAAGACATCAATCATACCTAGCAACCGGTTATACCCAGCAACAGTACCAAATCTCTCTAGCACATCAATAATGGAGGAAAAGATGATTAACTAACTCTTCACTCCTCTTACACAAAAAATACATTTGAGGGTGGATAGCAAGGTATTTCCTTCTCCTTTGAAAGATATTTTGAGTAATAATCCTACTAAGCACAACAGTCCTTAGATTTAGGAGGGACTGCAAACCTCCACTGATAACTAAGTGGGAAGGAATGAGATGGAGGTTTAGATTCAAAAATTGTCTTTGTATGTACATGTCTAGGGAGCACCATCTAATTTGAATTCTTATGAGCAACTTTTTTATCCACCATCAAGATGAATAAATCAAATGACAAATTATTAGATGAAGCTGATATTTTGTACTTATCTACTTGATTGGTTCTTCCAACAGATGTTGGCCCCTTGCTCTTCTTAAGTGCATCCAAATGTCAAAATCTGGGGATAAGAACCTTTTATGCTTTATTAAGCCCTAGTCATTTTTTTAAAATATTATATGCTGTTAGTGTTATGTTTCGTGATCATGGGCTTTTCATCTACTTTTTCTTTGATTTTGTCTATTTGTGTTTTTCTGTGTTGTTGTAGATATGGAATACGAGAGACATTCAAAATACCACAAAATTGTAAAAAATTATTATAGGAATATTTCAAGAATTTAATTTATAATAGGGATTTCTCAAGATTTTTGCTGGGCATGTATAAAATATACTTTTTCTCCTTCATCATCTCCTCATCATTAATTTATTTATTTTAATCTTGAAAGTAAAATTGAACAGAGATTAAAAGGGGGACATCTAGTGATCGGCATAAGCTCCTGTGTGTGTCTCCTCTCTTTTTTCCCTTCATTTAGTCATCTCCATTCTTGTATAATAACTCTTCAAAACTTTATTAGCAATTTGATATTCAGTTGGAATAGGATCCATGGTAAATGTTTGGGAGCTTCAGTGGGCTGATGTGCTATTACCCTCTTTAATCAGATACTTTGTTTATGATCAATATGTGTGAATGGACTAACTCGTACATATCCTTTCCATAAGTGTGTGTATGCGTGTGTGTGCATGGTTAAGAATTTGAATCCTGAAGTGATTGGCAAAGCAACTTTTGTGGGACTTGAGTGGTCATTGATGAACGGATTTTTAGTTGTTGCAGTGTGCAAAATGCCTCGTTATGATGATCACCATGGTAGTACACGTCTATATGTTGGTCGCTTGTCTTCACGGACACGTTCACGTGATCTGGAGGACCTTTTCAGCAGATATGGAAGGTAATGAAATAACTTGTCTTTTAAATATTAACATGGTCATTAGTAGTACTAATGAATGTCATTTGCCTTCTCTGCTTCTTCCTTATGACACTTGCATTTTAAAAAGCTATTTTAATATTTAGAAGCCTAACTCCTTGACAAAGGGTTTTGTGCTTTTGTTTACTCTTGCTTTTTGTGCGTCATATCCCAAATTTTCAGCAATTATATTTTCTAATCTCGTTGATATCACTTTAGATTAGCTATTTGGACGCTCTTTAAGCCTCTTACTTCCATCAAATCCTTAAAAAAATGTGCTAATGTGTGTTCCATTTATTATCCAGTCTCGGCTTTCACTTGGTGAAGTAGGTGATTTCAAGTGTGTGTGTGTCCATTTCTCTCTTGTTGATTCATCTTAGTAAATCATTAAGCTTATTCTTCCATTAGCAGTCATCAGTTTGGGTGGTAGGGATTTCATCATTTGAGGAGTGTAGGATAACCTTCAGACCTTTGCCAAGCATAGTTTGTGCTTGGATTTACGTTATGTTATCTGTGTGAGAACGTTGCACCCAACGTGTCGTGTGATTTAACTCGAATGATCTTGTTGAAGGTTTCTGGGCTTTTGCCCAACCTGGAGGTCTATGGTGGGAGGGTGCCCTTGGTGGAATTGGTGGCTATTCTTGCAGTGTATAGGAGACTTTGGCGATTCTTTGTAATGTTATTGCGTGTTTTTATGGAAATGCCAACAAACTCAAAAGTGGTGTTTAGTTCGTCTGTGAGGGGCGAAGTATCAAACCCTTTGGTACTTAAGTCACATGATGGCCTTACTGTTTCTGGCAACCGTTTCCGCAGAGTACGGGATGTGGATATGAAGCACGACTTCGCATTCGTAGTATGTACTACTCACTTTAGTATATATTTTGTTAGTGATATGAAGTATTTTATTTCCCAAGATAGATTATATTATGCAAATATGAGCTTTCTCCATGTTTTTCTTCTTCGCCACTCTCGTTAACAGGAATTTAGTGATCCTCGAGATGCTGACGATGCAAGATACAGCTTGAATGGACGAGAATTTGGTGGAAGTCGTATCATAGTGGAGTTTGCAAAGGGGGTAAACTCTGAGATTTCCTTTTCCTTTTTCCTTTTTTTGATCCCCAATTACATGTTCTGGTCAACTCGTATTGGTGTTACCAAGGAAATTAATGTTTTGATGTGAATTGGAGACCTTTTAGGTAATTTTATTAAAAGAGACGGCTGATAGATTTTCCATACTCAATTTGTGTAATGGGTTTAAATTTAAGTATTCATTTTGCAATAGTGAGTATGCCAAAATAGAGGGTTGTGTTAGATTGGCAGCCGGTATAAAACTTTTGTTCAATTTCTCTTATGACAGGAATCCTTTGCTAACCTCAACTGGATAAAGCCTTTTCATTGCTGTAATGTTGTTATTTGCAACAAATATTTTTGGCAGATTGACTAGTTATGACAGTCATTTTTAAGTTCCGATTTCCCTTGGTATGTGGTTTAAACATGCAAAACATCTCAATGATTGGTCTTTATTAGCCATTCGGACTTCCTTTAGGTTCTCTCAAATATTTCCATTCTTATTTATCTTTCCTAATCTTTTTCAAATTACGCCTACTCGTGGTTATACTCATGTAATTTTGTTTTCTTAGTTTTGGATTGATAGCCCTAGGATTCCACTGATAGTGACTATTTACCCATTCAATTGGCTTTCAGTTTTGATGGTTCTATAACTGGGTATGTAGGGGCCACGTGGCCAAGGTGGTGGTTCTCGGGAGTATCTTGGTAGAGGTCCTCCTCCTGGTTCTGGTCGCTGCTTCAATTGTGGCATTGATGGCCACTGGGCTCGAGATTGTAAGGCTGGGGATTGGAAGAATAAGTGTTACCGCTGTGGAGAAAGAGGTCACATCGAAAGAAACTGCCAGAACAGTCCAAAGAGTCTGAAGTATTCTAACTATGAAACCTTACAAACTAAATATTTTCCTTTTTAAATATTTGCAGTAATATCAATATTGTCCTGTTTTTGCATAGGCATCTCAGTGTTTTACTTAACAAGGAATTTTCCTAATAGGCATGGACGAAGTTACTCAAGATCACCATCTAGATCACCTCCTCGTCGTGGCAGAAGTAGGAGCCGAAGTTTCAGCAGGAGCCGCAGTTACAGGTTTGTTAACCTTCCATTAAAGATTTTCTGAAAATTAATGAAAAGTTGTCTTGCAGTTAATTCTATTTACAAGTCATCTGTAGTGCATGTTACGCCTATAATGTATTTCCGAATGTTTTGTCATCAGCACTTCGATATGCAGTCTAAATCACTGATTTAGAGGCTTGGCATCTGAACTCTGCATGTCTTTAGCTCTCTTGTATTCTGTGGTTGCCTTGAATTGTTGAATCCCTTAATTCTCAAGGGATTGGAATATGCAATCTCTGGTTTTTTTTTTCTCTCCCTCTCAAGGAATAATGGGAAGTTAAATCAACTCCCACAGAAGGAGGGCCGTTGAGATTCTCCTTTTCCTGATAACCCAGGGCACTCGCTTCCAAATTTGCTGCCATGTCTAATCTCAAGGTATCGGCATACATGCGATTGGCATTGTTATTCTATAAGAAGAGAATGATGACCTTGCGGTGATGTTATAATCCAATAAGTTGACTACTAGATTTGCCACCATGTTTATTTCATCCAGGCTCTGTTTGGAATGTTGTTGAAGATACCTGGATTTGAATGTGTGAGCATAGCATCTATTCATTTTCCCCCCCCATTTTAGACATGTATATGGTTATAAACGTACACACACACACACACACCCGTTTGGGATGCTTCCCGGAAAATTAGAAAAGAAAACATTTAAACCTTTGGAGTTCTAGATAGACGATTTTCTGAAGGGATTATACACATCTTCCAAAGGTTTGTCTTAGTAGATTGAACCTTTTCTTCTCTATTCTAACTTGATGATCACTTGTTCATTCCAGCAGATCCAGATCACCTATTAAGAGAGAGCGTAACGTCGAGCGTGAGGAGAGAAGATCAAGGAGCCCTCGTTACAGCAGAAGCCCCAAGTCGAAGGCTTCTCCACCTCCATCCAGAGGACGAAAACGCAGCCCAACACCTGATGAAGGTAGCCCAAGAGATAGGAGTCCTTCCCCAAGGGAGGATCACAGACAGGCCACTCGGCATAATGGGTCAGATGACAACAGTGAGAGCCCTAGGGCAAAGAGCAGAAGCCCCATTAGCTCTGAAAGGGATAGCCCTGCCAATGGGAGGTATCAGAGTCCTGAAGCAAATGGCCACAGTCATAGCCAGAGTCCTCGGAATCTCAGGAGCCCTGTTGATGATGACATTGATAACAGTGGCTCTCCAATAGGCAGTGAGTCACCTCAAAACTGAAGCAACGTATATGTGCAAGAACACTTCCATTTGTCCTTGTTTCATCATGATGACTAGACTAGTTCTTGAGTAGCTAAGTTATATATCTTGCATTTATTTGAAGGAACTTTAATGCTAATTTGCCGAACTTTTAGCGCAAGGTACTTGTTTGTGGCCTGATTAGTACAGGGGCAGGATATTGTATGTGATGAGTCGAAACGTGTATTATTGTGGTCAAGTAATAATGTTTGCTTTGGTAGTTTTGGTTGATCTTGATCTTCCAATATTTAGTGTCTTGATCTTGAAGAACAAAACTTTCCGGTTCATGTTTGAGGTACGATGTGGTTGATCCAGACCACTCTTTTGGCATGGTGTTTTGGTTTTCAGGCCGAGTTTTGTGGGACGCAGTGGGAGCTTGTGGATGGACTTTACTGGTTACTTGCTTTAGTCTCGCTTGACATCAATGCTCTAAGTAGTCTCCTATAGGTGGATGGTTTAGGTGTCCAATCGGGTCTGAAATAAAAATTGAAAAAAAAATTATTACAAAAAAAAGCTCATTCGGTTTTTTTTTTTTTTTGTTTTTTCGTTCCTGATAAGAAAATGCTAATTTTTTCTTGGGCTGTCAGGGGCATCAGGTTTTATGGCAGAATCTTAATTTTGGCATCCATACAGAGGCATTTTTTTTTTTCTAAATACATTACGAAATTATCCATGCTCCAAATGCCTAAATCCTGCGTACTCGACAACGTCTAAAGGAAAGCTTAGCGGGACTATCTTGTCTCTATAGTAGTGAAAACAGAGGTGGTATGTATCTACAACCTTACACCAAAAACAAAATAAAAAATAGAGTGACCACGTACTATGCACACAGCTAAGTTCCCCTAGGCATTTTGAACAAGTTAGGCCTTGTACACGTGAGAACTCCGCCAGCAAAAATGGAAGCTGTGTTTTTAAATGAGTCCATTCTCTTGTCTCGTTCTGTTAAACCTTTTGAGTGGGATGCAGGAGGGAACATCTCGTGTACTTAATTCGGTTTTATTGTATAGAACAAATAATTCTTCAAGTTGGATGGAAACTTTCTAACAAATTATTTAACACCATGAAATTTGTTCTTGTAAAATATGCATGAAGAGAGCATATGTAGGTGTTTGTCAATGGAGATGCCAACCCCCCTAACAAAGAACGCCTTACAAATTTACATCATACATTACCTTTTGCTTGTCTGAACGGTCGTTCGTAGCATCAGAATTTACGAAATATATGCCTTGACCAGCTCCGTGTAGTTGCAGACCATATCTGTTCTCGGACATGTAATTTTACCATCGTTCTTCTTAGCCATTTCTTCAAGAGCCTGCCACATAACAAAAGTGTGTTACCAAACGAAGATGCATCCATAGCCAACTTGTCCTACTTGTTTTACTTCCAAAACACTCTATAGACCTTGGTGCTATAAACATAGCCATTGGGTAAGACCAGTGGCGGGTTCTCTGTATCCATAAGCTCTTTAGTGATGTAGCAAACAAGCTTTGAGTGATGCTGTTTCGAGAATGGTAGCGGCAATGCTAATTTTCGGAAGGTCTCCTGCGACAGCGGATCTTCTTTGGTACAATCATCTTCATAGCATAATCTAAATCAGGTCAAGGCAAAAAAATAACAGCACTCTGATAGGTATGGGAGCTGTTAGTCATGCAAAATGCTATAAATCAAAATCTTTTAAGAAAAGGAAATCCTGCAGCCATGGCAAAGTAACAAAGAGGATCCAGTGGAGGGGCTCAGTGGAACATGATGTTCTTGAGGATGTAATATTAATTATTATGGCACAGGGGCTATAGTCAACATAGATATACGGACAAGCAGTAGCAAGACACTAGCAATAGGTCACAAAATATGGATACGGCGTCTTGAGAGCAGACAATCCTGCTTGCAGATAAATGTTTAGCAAGGGCTCAAGAGTCATGCCGTATAACCTGCAAAATTCCTGTTTGAATTGCTCCACTAGGAAGTCCCATTGCTTTGGTTCAAATAAAACCTGCAAAGTACAAAAATAAAATGGAAAGAAAAAAAAAAGAAGGAAAAAGAAATCATGCTATTGCTTTGATTGAATTTGTAAAACTAAATCACCACCAATAGGAAAACAGAAAATTTCATTTGCTTCCATTAACTGTACTACAATGAGAAAATCTCCCCCCAATTCGACTGTTTACATACTTAACCTATCCAAGACTTATTTCAAAATGTTTTATGGCATTTTTGCTTCCTTACATAAAATCTATAAATCAAAGATAGCCTACTACAAATCATGCTATTATTATTATTATTGTTCTTGTTGTTGTTATTACCATTATTTTGCTCTCAATTTGTTCTACAGACTTCTTTGAATGAATAATAATTAGATGTTAAAGGAGGAAAAAAAAAAAGAAAAATATAACCAACCCCTTTTCAATGTTTAATTCAACAAGAAAAATTAGCAAAACACAATAAACTATAATCACAATGGTCAGTCATTAATAAATTTATTTATAGTTTTTTTTAGGTAAACCATTGATTAGTGAGTCTCATCAATTGTTTAACTATTCAACTTGTAAGAAGTTCAAAAGAAAGAAATTTATCTTTATTTACATAACCAAAACTTTTGTATCATTTATCCTAAAGGGTACTTATGTCATTTAATAATTATGATGAGTGTTAAGGAGAGAGTTTGTAATATAACTTTAAAATTGTGGGTATAGTATAAAGAAGGGTATAAAATGGAAGTTTCGATAATTATGAGCATAGTTTAGGTAACAAATGAAATTTTCCCAAAGAAAATAAAATTCATCCAAGAAGCCTTGAATATTGTTAGAATTAGTAAAGCAGGTTCTAGCTCCTAAAAGGAAAACTAAGATCAAAACGACAGCATTAAGTGGGAAAGAAACACGGTATATCCCTGGGAGATGAGTCCTAAATCCCCACTTTAGAAAATGTGAACCTATTGTTAAGTTCTGAGCTTGAGCTGACCAAGTTTCCCGACTTACGTCCCAGCACAAAATGAAATACAAGAAATGTTGAGAAGTTGGAGAAGCCAATATAAAAACTCAAAACATGGCGTAAAAACAGTCATTACAACACAAAATAAAACCAATTAAAATTGTTAGGATCATAGCCTAAAGGCAATCCAGCTAGTGTAAAACTTTTTGCTAAATCTTCACACAAACTAAAAGAAAAATTTTACAGGATAGTGATTAGATATACAGATCAAAATGTTGGGCAACAATGAAACAACATATACATAGGATGAACGTTGCTGAGATGAGGATATTGAGATGGATGTGTGGGAAGACTAGGAAAGATAAGGTGAGGTATGAACATATCTGAGGGAGGTGTGACTCAAATAGGAGATAAGATAAAGGAGAATATGTTAAGATGGTTTGGGCATGTAAAGCGAATACCTAGTGAAGCAAATGTGAGAAGGTGAGGGAGAAATCACGGATCTAAGATGAGTGAAAGATAAAAAAGAAATTGGTTGGAGTCAATAAAAAAGGATTTGCATACTTATAATTACACTGAAGATGTAGCTTTTGCCAGATTGGGATTAAGGAATAGGATTCTTGCTGCTAACCCCAACTAGCTGGGATAAGGCTTTTGATGATGACGAACACCTTCAGAGTAACAACTATTACCAACCCATTAACCCATTCATATTCCCATCAGCCCATTGCTTAGAACTCAACAAAATGTGTAGACAATCAATATTAAATAAATAAAAGAGTATAAACTAACATATCAGAGAAACCAACATTATAAGTTAACTGAAGCATATTTTTTTTGTGAATAATGACACTACTCAACTTGGAAACCATTGATCAAACGAACAGATTGGAGACAACCATTATAAGTTTACAGTAGTTGGGTTTATTTTTGAACTGTGACTCATGCTCTACTTGGAAGTAATTGATCAAATTCCCTCTATCCCTCCCTCAACTCATACTCGACTTGAAAGTCATTGATCAAATTCCTTCCCTCTCTAATTATGTGGTATGCAGTACACATACCTATATATAACGAGAGAGAGAGAGAGAGAGAGAGAGAGAGAGAGAGAGAGAGAGAGAGAGAGAGAGAGAGAGAGAGAGAAA
>JAUPMG010151508.1:0-11011 GCA_031762675.1 Pachysandra terminalis
GCAAAAAATATGTTGAATAAATAATTCGTGTTTAATACGTATCTTGTTCAAAAAAACGTCAATATATATATATATATTTATATTTTAACGTATTTTAACTGATTTGGCCGACACAATTTCTTTGGCCTACTTTATCTTTAATAAAAAAACCCTCATTATTTCGTTGGCTTACTTTATCTTTTTAATAAAAAACCCTCATTATCTTTAATTAAAAAATTCTAAAGCATTTGTTTTTAACGTTTTTTAATGACTTTTTTTCAACTAAAAAAAAAAAAACGTGTTTTAAACGTTTTCTCGAAAAATACGCGTTTTTTTGCTTACATGTTGTTTAAAATGAAAAAACGTTGATACAATTAAACACGAATTTTTCAAAAAAACGGCGTTTTGCTAACAATGATTTCGACCAAAAGAAGGAATGGGTTGACCTATGCTCAAACTCTTTACAGTTATTAAATGAGGTGGAGGTGCTTGGTTGTTCTTCCAGAAAAGCAATCGTGGTTGTTTGAGAAGTTCGGTTGGTGGGAGGTGAGGGCCATTGATATTCTCAAATTCAGTATAGAATAATGGGGAATCGGCATTTAGAAGGGAGAATGAGGGTGTATTGAGAGAAGCTTTGAGGTTATTAATTTTGTTAAGGAGGTGATTGAGGTTTGCATACAAAACTCTTTTTGGCTTCTTGGTTTGTTTGATAATGAGAAGAGGAATTCGAACTTTGAAGAGGATTCTCCAAATATGCATTGCTTGACACTACCTTGTTAGTAGTGAAGGCAAATAGAGTGCCTAAGATGCAAGTAGTGGGTGTTGGTGAAGAGTGTTGACGTTTGTTTTCATGAAAGGAGGTATTCCAAAGATGGGTAGGGATGTCAAAAACCAGGTAGATATCTAGGAAGATAGGGGGACTTCTAGAAAACAATCATAACAAGGGATAAGGATGTCAAAACCAGGTGTTTGGACAATGTTTATATTGATTCCAAAAACTTTGAGGGATCAATGGATTTTACTATTTCAAGTTATAAGGCTATATATCCAGCAATGTAGGTATCTAGGAAGATAGGGGGACTTTTACTTAGGAGGTGAGGCTAACACCAAAGAATTAGTTAGAAGATCGGGATATATAGGGTTGCCAAAGGTAGCGAGCATTGTTAGCAAAACGCCGTTTTAAACGGTGTTTTTTTGAAAATTTCGCGTTTAATTGTATCAACATTTAAAACTTCGTTTTAAACGGCATGTAAGCAAAAAAATGCGTATTTTTCGAGAAAATGTTTAAAACACTTTTTTTTTGTTGAAAAAAACGTTAAAAACAAATCCTTTAGAATTTTTTAATTAAAGATAATAAGGGTTTTTTTTATTTAAGATAAAGTAAGCCAAAGAAATAATGAGGGTTTTTTTTATTAAAGATAAAGTAGGCCAAAGAAATTGTGTCGGCCAAATCAGTTAAAATAAGTTAAAGTGTATATATATATATTGACGTTTTTTTGAACAAGATACGTATTAAACACGAATTATTTATTCAACGTATGTTTTGCATTTCCGTTTATTTGACCGTTTTTTCGACTACGTTTTTTTAAATTAAAATCGTATTAAATCCGTATTTTTTCCGTTCCGTTTTTTGTCATTTCACGTTTTGCTAACAGTGGTAGCGAGGAGGGATGTGAGAATGTTGGGTTTTCAGGGAGGGTGGTAAAATTTTATGAAAGAAGGTATTCTAAAGATGGGTTCTAGAATAGGGTTAGATTTAGAATAGGAGGAAGAGAAAGTGAAGGAGTTTGGGTCTTTAACAGTAATTTACAAATTCTTTCTTTGAATATAAGTGGTTTAAGGGGTAGGGGAGTGTGGGGTGTTGAAGGGATTGCCTAAGCACTATAAAGTGGATATTGCAATGATTCAAGAATCAAAATGAAAAGGTTTTGATGATTATAGGATTTTTAAGGGGGGTGTTATGATGTACGGTGGGTTATGTTCTATCTTTGGGTTTGGCTAAAGGAATTATGTTGCTATGGCACAAGAAACCTATGGAGGACAGCAAGGTTACTATCGTAGACTATTCAATCTCTATCATCTTTTTTATAAGTGGGTTAAAAGATTTATTCGGGTTTGTCCTTATGTATGCTGTCCTTCATATGTAAGGGTGAAGGAAGAATTTTAGGTGTTAAGAGATGGTGGATTGGTATGGTGCATTGGTGGGAATTTTAAAGCTATCACTTTTCCTTAGAAGAGAAAAGGGAGGAAGGAGATTTAGTGAGTCAATAGATTTTATTTTGGGCTGGATTCTTAGATTTCTCATCAATGTAATTGGGATATAGTGTTCTTGAATTTAATCCAAGAAAATTGAGTCAATAGATTTTAGCTTAGGAATGATGTAATGAGTTGCCTTTGAAGGGAGCTAGAGTTAACTGGTCTAATAATTAGGATGCTCCTATTTTGCTCCGTCTTGATAGATTTCTCAATGTAGACTGGGACATATAGTTCCTAAATTCCATCCAAGAAATTTGAGACAATTTACTTTCTGACAAGGTTTTTAATGTCGATGTCACTAGCCATGTCGGCAGGCATGGCTAGCGACATTTCATCGACATGTCACCTACACGGGGGAAATTCCCCCAATTTGAGGAAAAAGTGGGAAATTATCCCTAAATACTTAATTTAAAATTGAAACATTTTTATACCTACATAAGTGATAAATACATCAAAGTATATTAGAATATGATAAAAAGAATGTATACATAATAAAGATCTTATAATGAGAGAAGTTTGCTACATGCTGCCAAGTGTTGACTGTCAACATAAAGTATATCATAATGTTATAATAGAATGCAAGTGTACCTAAAAGTCATAAATATTATAAAGTTTAGGAATAATCAAGATATAGTCATACCTTATATCATCATCGCACCTTCTCGGCATTCCTTGTGGATTTGATGTACTATACATTATAAGTTATAACTTTATCTTGATTATTCCTAAGCTTTATGAAATTTATGTTCATTTGCATTATGTTATTTACATTATCTATACTTAATGTTGACAGTTGACACTTGATAGCATGCATGTAAACTTCTCCCATTAGAAAATTATTATCTATATGTATTTTTATCATTTTTATTTGATATATTTTGAAGTATTTATCACTTATTTAAGCATACAAAGTTTTAGCCTCAAATTCAAGCATTTGACAAAATCAGAGATACTAGGGTTGGGAATACATGTAATCAAAATGAATTGGTGAACTGGTTGGGCTACAAGATTGGATCTTTCCCTATAAGTTATTTGGGTGGACCTTTGGGGGCTTCTTACAAGGAAAAAAAATGTGTGGAACAAGGTGATAGAAAGGAAGATGGCTTCGTGGAAAGCTAGGTGCTTATCAAAAGGGGGAAAGTTTAACTCTAATTTTGTTTTTTATAACTGGGGTGTCCGGGCCAACTTTCGCGTACCACGACTAATCCCTGGGCCCTGAAGTTAACGATCGCGTAAGCCTCCAGTGGCCCCAAGTGAAATGGCTCCCCCAAGAATTGAACCCTAGACCTGGTGCTTCATGAGGCACCAGCTGCAAGCCATTGGAGAAAGTTAACTCTTATTAAGAGCTCCTTGTCAAATTTACAACAAATTTTATGTCTATTTTGAAGATTCCAATATCAGTGGCAAGGAGATTAGAGATGCTTCAAAGGGATTTCTTGTGGAAAGGGAATGGGGAGTTGTACATATTCCTTTTAGTGAAGTGGTCTCAAGTGTGTTTAAGGAAGGAAGATGGGGGATGGGTTTGAGAAGTCTAACTAAGTTCAATATGGATCTCTTGGCTAAATGGCTATGGAAGTTTGGGAAAGAGGAGGGCAGTTTGTGGCAAGAGTTGGTAAGTGCAAAATTTGGGGATGGATTACTAAAAATTGCAGGGCTCCTTTTGGGTTGGGTCTTTGGAAAGTCATTTGTTCAGCTTTGGTGGTGTTTAACAAAGGCGTGTGTTGATCATTATCAAGCAATACTAATGAAAACAGAAAACAGAAGATCAACAGTATACACAGATATATATGGTTCAGCGTAGCCTACGACCACCAGAGAGAAGAAGTTTCCACTATATTAAATAATGAACCACAGCAATTTCATGGCCTATATGGTGCGAGAGAAACTAGAGGATTTTTAAAGAACAGGAAAAGGATGTTCAATAGTTGATTGATAATACCCTATCGTTACTCTTTCTTTGGCCGTCTATTTATACAGAATTTGGGGGGATTAATTATACTGGCTTTGATTGTAAATGGGGAATGAAATGGGATACACAGGTAGCTGTTTGATTAATACTTGTTTTGGGTTTGAAACCTGCATATACATATACTCATTGTACAATTCTAGGCCTTAGGACCATATTAATACAAAGTTATATTTACTGATAAAACAAAAGGGAAATTATATCTTGTTTCCTAACAAAAATGAAAAATGCTAGGAGTTAGATATCAATTAGGTTGAATGAAAATAGAGAAAAGAAACTCAGAGGTCGTTGAACATGCCCATTTAGGCTTCAGAAAATTATAGCGGTCATGATGGCATTGAGAAGGATTCTTGGCAGCTTGTTAGGGTATTAATGGTAAGCAATGTAACCAGGGGAACAGGTGGATGCTGCTCTTATTCAAGAATATACCTTTAAAAGTGCTTACATAGGAACCTAGGCAGTCACCTATGTGACTAGGCATAGGTTTAACTACCATGAGCAAGCTAGAACTAGGTGTCTACCTGGGCTTTCAGGTGGTCACCCAGGTGAGGTTTTTGGCTCGGATGGGCGTCTAAATTTAGGAGGGACTAGGGATTCAATACTTCTTATTGATATATATTGTATATGCTTACGTCTTATAAGTTTTTTTTTTGGGTGACGTCTTATAAGTTATTAGGTAGTACTAATGAAGTTTATATCTGTACTTCTCTTTCGTTGTTGGTGAGTTACCGTATTGAGTAATATCTTATTTTTGAATATTTTCAAATTCTCTCTCACTGAAATTTTTGTTATTTATCAAAAAATATAATTATATTATTCATATTAACTTAGTACTCTTTTAGCAACAATGTCGACATCATTTGGGTTTATACTAATTAGAATTATAGAATATATAATTATGTAAAAGATGACTTAGAATTAAAATTATCATGATGTAACTATTGGTTAATATTGGAATAACTAATATTAACTTATATAGTGAATAGTAATTTGTGAATTATTACCCAAAGCGTATTGTTGATAACTGTAAAGGAGTCTGACTATAGAGTCAGGTTTGATTCATTTTCCATGTAGGGAAGCATAAAAGGAAACCAGTTCCTTATCTTGTGACCCCTATTTCCTGCCCGTAATTGAACCTTCCACAGAAAGCACCTCGCACTCGGTAATAAGACTTTAACATGGATTCTTTCCCATTGACTGGACCTTTCACAGGGACCAGGACGAATAGGGAATGGGAAATACTCTTTTCGTTTCGGAATTTGAATAGATAAGGGCAGCGGAACCACCAATACAAATAATCGGACCAAGCAATCTATTAAGCCAACTAACAACGCTACAGGCGGCATCCATTGTTGGCTCTATGATTAGGGAGTACGTCTCCTTCCCTTCTCTTAAGGAGCATGATCGTATGTTGAGTTTGACTATACTAAATGAGTTGGTGCATTTGAGTCTTTCCTTTCTTTTTAACTATAGGCATTGGCACAGGCACAACACCATTTGAGGGAAAGAAGCAATATACTCTACACCATTTAGGATAGAATTGCTGACATTGAACAGCAAAGGAAACTCTTTCTTTGCCTCTGGTTATGCCCCTATTACATAAGGCATCACAAGCTCCTCACCTTCCGTGAGAAAGCAAAGGCAGCAAGATAAGATATGGAGTAGGCCATGAAATAGGTATAATAGGAATTTAGAAAGCCCTATATAAGCAATTGGACCTTTCATAGGGGCCAAGGCCAGAACCTCCATCAGCTGACATGCCTACTCGAATGACTCTTTCATACGGTGTGCAGAGTGAACTGTTCCTTTTGGGTGCTGTTGATTTTAGTTTTTACTTTTCAGTCGTGTGTTTGCTTTCGTAAGAGGTTGTTGTGTGTGTGAATGCAGTTCCTCGGGTCTTTTGCAGAAGCGAAGGTAAGTTGCGAGGTTGAGCATGCCTAAAAATGAGTAGTCGCGTTGGTATGGAGCTCTTCATAGAGCATTAGAAAGCATCAATTATGTTATTTATGTTTTATACTAATTGGAACTTTGCAATCATAGTTGTCAAAAGTCTTAGCTATTAAACCTGCCTACCTTGGCGGTCACCTAGGCAATTAGGTGCTTGCCTTGGGGATAGCTTTATATTTTTGTATTACTGATCAAAAAATATAATTATATTTTTGTATTATTAATTTAGAATGTAGTAGATAAAGTCATAAAGAAGCATTAGTAATAAACAAATAATATATATGATTGATATATAAATATAAGCTTATACTAACAATTATAAAAATTTAAAATTTATCTATTACTACTACAATCATGTATTTTTTTTTTATCTCTAATTTCTATCTTTATGTGCTCTAGAAATGATGGTGGTTTGTTTTACTTAACTGTCCACATTATATGGGCAGAATATATGTGTGTATTTATATATATATATATATATATATATATAGATATAGATGAAGAGAGGGATTGTTTTTTTGTTTATTTATTCTTTTTGAGAAATTAATGAATGTGAATGAATTGTGCAAGCATCCTTGGTATTTGGGAGTTTGTTTTGGCAAATCTGTTTTTCCTTTAAGAGGAAAAAGTGTCTAGCAAAACGATGCCTAGCATGGGATGATCCTAGGATATCAATCAGTTGCTATGATTTAATTGATTTACCTCTAACAGGTGCCTGCTAGACATGGTCCAACAATTAAGAAAAAGTGATAATCAAGAAATGATGCTAATACTGGTTGTACAGTTCTTGGTGTACTGGATGAGGCACTTCTCAAGATCATACAAGAAGCACTGTTTTCATACAATGTCAGATCACAATTCCAACATTTTATCAAAGTTTTTCTTCAAAATTAAACTTTTTCTATTCTATCTTGAAAATGAAAGACCAGTCATTCAGTATAAAGATTGATGAATATTGGAGTTCCTTTTTCTGTTTAAGGGTGGTTAAGGAAAGTCTTTTGTACAAAAGCTTTCAAGGAAAACAAGGATGCATGAAGTGATGTCTGGCTAAGAAAGAAGGATGCATTTCAAATCAATGGAAATTCTTAAGAAGACAAGTGATGTTTGATCTATTGGTCGATGAGAAAGTGATGAGGGACTAGCTGAGGATGTCCAATCATCTTTAGTGCACAATAAAGTTCTTGGACATAGAAAGCCTGGCTAAAGTGGCTCAAGGAGGGACATCAGAGGTTCTAGTTATTTGTTTTGGTTCAGCTTCTAATGAAACAAGCAAACTTGTTTTCATATTATTACTAGGGGATGAAGTGATTGACAAAGACAAAAGTGTTCGGAAGTTCAATGAGTTTCTATGTGAAACGTTTAGCAGTCGAAAGTCTTAGAAGACCTACATCATACTGGTATGCTTTTAGTCTCTAAAAGCATACGGATATTGTATGACGTACGGACCTATGGCCATGTAGATGGGGCCCCAGTGATTACTTGAAATACTAAAAATGATCCAAATTGATATATATGACGTTGTGAGGCATTTAAGTTCTGAATAGAAAGTTTGTTTGCACCAGTATTAACCATGTCATCCATATATGACGTCTATCATTGTCTTGTCAAATGAGATACTGGTCCAAACATATTTAATGCCCGTGCCTCCTCTCTGTGCACACTTGTGGTGGAGAACCTGCTGAACATAGGTATATTGCCTTCTACAAGTCTTGCTGTGTATGCCTCAATAGAAATATCTGGATAGTGCTTTGCAATTTAGTTCCGTTTGTGTACTAGAATATGTTTTCCTTGAGCACTGTTCATCATGGCCATCATGTATTCTCTCCTTCCTGAGCTTTTGATTTGTTGATCATAGTCTTCTCCCACTTGGGAGCAGCAAGGTGCTCATGAGGGCTTGAAGGGCATCTGATTAGCTTCTGTGTGGGTGTTGGATGAGTGTCAGCATTCAAATTATGAATTCAAATATGGCATAATCTGAATAATAAGGTTCATCAACTCGTAAGTGTTTTAAACAGATATAGCAGAAAACAATTTCGTGCAGTGTTAAGCATTTGCGTAATGATAATTTTGAATACCTAATATAATAATACTATTTTCCAGCTAGGAGCTTTTTACAATTAGGTAAGAAGCCGTAATCTATTTCAGATGTTAATTAATTTATTTATTAATGATGTCTTTGAATGTTGCACCAGATCACATTGAGAGTCAGACTATGACGTGTTCGACCTATCTGTTTCACCAATCCTTTCTGAATTGAGCTTGAGCATTTACATGTAGATGTGACTTGCATGTTAGCATTGATCTTGATGAAATATTCAACAAGCCCAATGGTCCTTGGTCCACATATTAGAAAGAACTTGAAAATTTGAAATAACTTGTATTTTATCATTATTAAATGGTTCTGAGATTTCAGAGGACCTCAGATGGTCCATTGCTCGTTGGTTTAGTAATAAACAACATGACGTGAACTTTTTTTGAACATGCTAAAATCAGAATACTCTTTTAGCAAAGTAAGTGATCTAGTTCCCCTATGTCATTGTAACTTGTTTGAGATAGACATGAAGAAGATTCTAATACAAGTGTCAAATCAATCATTACGCTTACTTATTTTCCTTTCAATATTCATTGTTTTTGACTCATTTATTTTTTCTACGAGGTTCTTTTATTTTTATTTAAGAATGAAAAGCTATTTCTTATGTTATTCCTCCTGCCTTTTAGGCTTTGCATTGCTTATATGGGTGCTGCATGGAACCTTCTACAATTAATTGGATGCTCAACCTTCAGTGTGAGTTTTGGCAATTTGTCTTTACCATGTGATGGTTGATATTGATATACTTGCTACAATATATATATATATATATATATATATATATATATATAGATTCATAAGGACCAATTGAGCATAGAATGAGTATAGCTAATTTATATTTAATATATTGTGATGGATTATCAGGCCGAGTTTCTTTCCAATTGATTTCTTAGAATTAGATCACCCATCACTTGTGCCAAGTTTCTTTCCCAGTGATTTAGTTTCGGAAATTAAAACATTCTTCTCGAGATTATTCCTTGGACTGTATTTTCAGCATTGAAGTTTTCGAGTAAGTCTTTGTCACCTATTACTCTTGCATTACTTAGCTGTCACGTTTCCTTCAATTTCAAAGCTGTTCTTCTAACAATATTTTTTTAAATTCTGGCTCCTAGTAGATTTTGCACTTTGGAAATTGTAAGTTTTGTTTGTAATGTTGTGGTATTTTCATTAGGCGTACTGTTTCACACTTGTTGGGGAAAATTTGAGAAATATTATGTTATATGTGCAAATTTATAGTGCTATGCCATGTTAAGAAACTTAAGATACACAATTTTGTTCTTAGCAACTAAAGTACTACAGAAGCATGTTTTGTAGTCATAAACAAATAGTGGTGCAAAAGTGCATTGCAATTGAATTCCAAACTATTAGTTCGTTGTTCTTTATTGGAATAATTAATATACTGAAATAGTCAACAGCTTGGTACTGAAAAATTAATGGTTCACCCCTTACATGTTATATTTAGCATCATGTAAATAATTATATTTTTTCAAAAAATTTGTAATTAATTTATCAAGAAAGGTTGAAAACAGTGGTTGACTGTTTCATTAATTAATGAAAATTATTAATATTCTCACCATTATAGAATTAGCGTTGCTGAGATGTGGATACTGAGATGGATGTGTGGGAAGACTAGGAAAGATGAGGTGACTAATGAAGATAACCGAGTATGTTTAGGTGTGGCTCATATAGGACATAAGACAAAGGACAGTAGGTTAAGAAGTTTGGGCATGTCAATTGTTGTGGCAGCAACACTCCTCAATTAGAGAGAGTTTATATATTAACTAGGACTAGGGCTAAAACAGTACATGCACAAATAAAGAAAGAAAGGAAAAAGAGGAAAAGAGAAAAAGGGGTTGTGTGGGCCTCACAGCCCACTCGGCTACACTAACACTCCCCCTCAAGCTAGAGCATATATATTATTCATGCCCAGCTTGTTACAAATGTACCCAATTCTATTCCCAGTCAACGACTTGGTAAGCATATCTGCCAATTGCTCCGCGGTTCTCATATGCTATAAGCCTGTAACGAGATTTCTCCACTTTGTAGTTTCTCTCGTACAAAATGACAATCAACCTCAATGTGCTTCGTCCTCTCGTGAAAAATTGGATTAGACGCAATATGAATAGCAGCTTGGTTATCACACCATACCTTCGACGGACTAGATAGAAGATATCCAAGCTCACTAAGAAGCTGTCTCAAATAGATCATCTCGCTTGTAGCATGGGCCATAGCCCAATACTCAGACTCTGCACTCGATCAGGCTATCACTGGTTGTTTCTTACTCTTCCAGGATACCGGATTCCCCCTACAAATATACAGGACCCAGTAGTAGACTTCCGATCACTAGGAGATCCTGCCCAATCTGCATCTGAGAACCCCTCAATCTTCATGTGACCATGGTTACCATACAAAAGACCGCGACTTGGAGTGCCCTTAATGTATCGTAGAATATGCAAAAGTGCATCCCAATGAGGAACTCGTGGGGCTGCCATGAACTGACTCGTCATACTTACAGGGAATGCAATATCTGGACGGGTAACAGCAGGATAATTCAGCTTCCCAACCAGGCGTCTATATCATCACCAAGCAACTCTCCTTCATCTGGCGAAAACTTCACTCCAGGAACCATCGGCACATCCGATGGTTTGGCATCAATCATCCCTGTATCGCGCAACAAGTCTTATACATACTTCCTCTGTGTCAAAGAAATCCCATGCCGACTTCTGGCAACTTCCACACCCAGAAAATATCTTAAAGGACCCAAATCCTTGGTC
>JAUPMG010151519.1:0-11011 GCA_031762675.1 Pachysandra terminalis
ATATTTTAATTTTTATTTGACCATGGTTATTTATTTTATTTTTTTTCAATTGTAGTTATTTATTAGAAGCAAATCGTCTACTATATATTCATGCTATTTTTTTCGATGGTACCAATAGCATCATGTTATGGAATCACCGATGAAACTAAACTATCAATCTAAAACCGTAAGACACAGAACAACTCACCTTAATCGAAACAACCGATAACTGGTTCTGTCAATATCTATATGGCATCATGCGATTGGTACCGCCCGGAATATAATATACCATTTTCTTTCTTATTTATTGAAAAAAAGAAACTTATAAAACAAAGATTATCATGGTTTAGCTCTATTCTATTTTAATATTTGCTTTTTTTCTTAAAGATTATAATAATTCACAAAAACTATTGAAAAAAAAAAAAACAGTTTTATACAATTGCATGTTAAACATGATCTTAATTTGGAATTCATTTTACCTTCTCCTGCAGCCAAGTTGAAGCAGAGATCAACAATGTTGGGGCAGTTCTGGTAACAAGCCGGGGAGCAAAGCCTAGCAGTGAATTGAGGCTCCATGAGAGAATCCGAAGAGATCCCGACCGAGCTCCTATCAACACCACACGCAGCAACACACTCGTCGGTCTCGATCCAGTCAGTCATCCTCTCCACCACCACCTCCGATGTCCTACATTGGTACTCCGTCTTCCCTTCTTGTGACACATAATTCTCCAATAAACACCGCTTCCCGGAAGATGCGATCGAGAACGCGCACACGTCCACCGGCAAACTCTCACATACAATCTCACCTGTAACACATATTTTTGCAAAACAATATAATCCATCAACAAAAACAATTGCAAACACAATACAAAACAGTAAAGAAACACTAATGACACTAGATTTATGTATTCACTTACATAGAGCTCCTTGGAGGAAAAGAGAGAAAGCAAGGAAGAGAGTGAATTGCAATTTTGATGAAGAATCCATGATTTAATCAGTCGCTCTGGTTCTTGGAAAGAAAAAAATGTAGGTTTCTTTCGAGATTTCGGTGATCGGATGCCTTGAGGAAAAGAAAAAGGAAATGGTTGTGCTTATATAGAGGCGAGATTCGAAGAACAAAGCAATTAAAACCTAGCTATTTATAGTGGGGGAGGCTTTGGTCATTGACCTTTGCCTTCCCTTCACCGTAAAATTAAGGGTTGATTTCACTTCCACCCCTTCACAATTTTAGCAATTATAGATACATCCCTTGTATTTTTTGATATTTTACTTATAACCCTTGAAGGTATATTGCACATCGTCTCTTTGTTAACTTTCCATCTTATCAATTAACGGAAACTGTTATGTCATTTATTTTTCTAAATTTATGGTTAATGCCCTTGATCTAAAGTCAAATCCTTAATATTAAAAAAAAATAAAAGAAAAAACCCAATAAAATTGCTTGCCAGGATTTTAATCTTATTTGTATTACTTTATTAGTCTAATGGGGATATAAAAATTTTCAAAGATAAAACAATTTTATTTTATAAAAATTAATTTTCTCTTATTCAAATATAATTTTTATGATAGGATTAAAAAGATAAATTAATGTACTATGTTCTGTTAACACCGTTACCTCAACGTTATTGGCAAAAAATGTAAGTAAACTATCAGAAAAATACAGGAGGTGTGTGCAGTTATCAAAAATATGGAAGGTATAAGTGAAATTAACCCTAAAATTAACGCGTTATCTAAATTAGCACATTGGGAGGACGCGTTTGGAGACGTTTACGGTTGGCGGTGTTAGGACTAGAACTTGGGACTTGGGAGTATCTTATTCCTTGTCATTAGAAAGAGAATAACAGACTTTTTTTAACCAATGGTGATTAACCACGTCTGAGTTTAATGGGGTAGTTTAGTCATTTACCAAAATTCCTCTCTTGGTTACGAAGTCGTCAGAAGCCGCCGACTATGTGGACCCCAACGCCATCTCCTTGCATTCCTATTTGCACGACGTGCTTTCTTATCAGAGGCTTATAGATATTTCTGGAGCATGAAGATTTCAATTTTGGTGGAAGTTTATATCTACTATTATTAGTTAGCTACTCGGAGGTTGGTGGGTCAACGTATCTGAAGTCGTCTTGCTTTGCACACTTTTGCGGTGGTTTCGTAGTTAACATCAATGATATTCTTAGTTAACATCAACGCAACGAACGATGAGGAGGAAAAGTTTGAGGAGGAAAGAGGCATGGAAGCGGTGGTTCCTATGTAGTTAAGCTTCCTCCGGCCCACATAGATATCCAGAAATTAAAAAAAAAAAAAAGCAGCAGCAATCTAGAGTGAGGCCTTGCCACGTATAAACATTTCTCGAATAACTCTATTTCTAAATTTAAAAAAAAAAAATACGCAGCATTTGTAGGGCTGGCAATTCAAGTCCGGCCCGTTTAGGCCTGTTGAGCCCACTAGTTTAAACCGGGCTTTGGGACCATGGGCTTGTCAAGCCTGGTTTTATAGAAATCTAAAGTATTTAGGGCCGGGCTTGGGTTAGGCATGTACAAGCCCGGCCCGGCCCAATGTTAATTACTATGCACTTATAATACTATCGCTTTAATGAATTTAATGTTATTTCATCATATCCCTAATTGATTTTATTATTTTTTTTTTCCTAATTGATTTTATGAATTTTTTTTTTATATTTTTTATTGAAAGTGAAGAATATGTAACAAAATTTGTAAATATAGATGACTATGAAGATTGTAAGAATTTTTTATTAATAAAATAAGAAAAATAAAAAAGTAATAATAATAAGAAGAAGCAACTGGCTTAATTGGGCAGGCTCAAGATTTTCATATTAATTTAGAACCGGGCTTGGGTTTCATTTTTAGGTCCGAATACCGGGCCGGGCCAGTGTTGGGCATGAATAACATCCCTATACGCTATGTAAGACCAGCCCGAACCCGTATCGACCCACCAACTTGCCAGCCCCTACTCTAGGGTAGGGGTGGCAATGGGCCGGATGACCCGCCCGACCCTATGATTGGGCGAACTTGGGCAAAGATAATTAGTCTGTAAGGCCACTTCAAACTAGAATCTAAGGCCCGATTGATTTTTAAGGCCGAGCTTGGTTTGATTAGATTGGCCCAATCTGACCCAAACATTCCCTACCTACTAACTAGTGTATTTTTTATTTTTTATAAAAATATAATATGCTATTACATAATTACTAATCCTATTATTTATGAAAGAATATAATATATTTTAAGCATATTAAATTTTGAATATGTTAGACAATTTATCTTTCCATAATTATCATTTTAGGTAACTTGAATTTCAACTATAATAGATAGGCTAATTTTGGGCCGGGCCAGTCCAGGTTTGGGCTTGACAAATGATATGATTGGCGGGCTTTAATAAACAATGTTAAGCCAGAAGCTCGGGGCGGATTGGACTCAGACCAACAAAATCGTACTTATACTTGGACTTCAACCCGTCCTAGCCCAGCCCATTCCTACTCTAGGGGTGTAAAAATGGGCTGGACTGTACGGCCAGCCCGGTCCCATACGATTTGGGTCGTGCCATGGAACGATAAGGATTAGTGTCCCGCCGGGCCTCGGCTCATGGCCCACAGCACGGTACAGGCCGATTTTCATCAGGCCTGGTCTGACATAGCACAATTTGATTATTGTCAGGCCGTACTGGCCCATTAAGGCCCGTTAGACACTCCTACTATTCACTTTCAGACTCCACTCCAAGCCCACATCTGCCTTGCAAAAGAAGTGTGCATTTCTCCCCAAGGTCACAGAACAGACACAGAGAGAGGAGAAGGATAAGTGGGGTCCATCAAAACAGAAAATCGTTGCTGGCCTTACATTCTCATTACACACTGAATTGCAATCTTAAATCCCTGCAATAACTAGATAAAACTAAGAAAATGAGATAGAGATTGTGAGACAAGTACAAACAGCACAACATGAATCTAAGCATTTAACACAAAACTTGAATAAATCAAGAAGAAAAACAAAAAAACTAGAGAGAGAGAGAGAAGCCATGGTTGCAGCTATCCCAACTCCATCATCACAGCTTCTCTTCTCTAGCTCCAACTCTATTTCTCGTCTTTCTCCTTTCTATCAGTGCTTCTCAGATCCCAAGACTGCCGTCTCATGTCCCAATAACAACAAGAGACACAACAACAGTGCTGGAGTCACTGCCAGAATTAGGTGTGCAGCAGTAGGAACAGCAGCGTCCCAGGCCGAAACCACGAAGAGGAGCTCGTTCGAGATTCAAACTCTAACAAACTGGCTATTGAAGCGAGAACAAGCCGGTAACATTGATGCAGAGCTCACGATCGTTCTCTCTAGCATTTCCATTGCATGTAAGCAGATTGCTTCACTTGTGCAGAGAGCTAGCATTTCAAATCTAACAGGAGTTCAGGGTGCTGTTAATGTGCAAGGCGAAGACCAAAAGAAACTCGATGTTGTCTCCAATGAGGTCAGTAATCAATCAATCGTCTATCACAATAAGCTTAATCCATCTAACAAGTTTGAATTGTTCTGTGTTCTTAATTGATATGGTACCCTCAATACAAGGAACAAACTTAAACTTGAGCACGCAGTGTTCCAGGCCATTTCTTTCAACATAACTTCATTGATCAGGTTTTACAGAACCAATTTCGAGTCAATAAATTCAGATGGCTAATATCCAATAAGTAGGTTCTCTCATTGAATTACCCAGTTCGACGGATCAGCACGGCTTGGATACACTGACTGGATGGACACCTATTGCATGCCTTGCTCAACTAACATCATCATCATCATCATCATCATCATATGCCTCATCCCAACTAGTTGTGGTCGGCAACAAGAATCATTTTCCTCTATCCCAATCTTCAAAAACCATGTCTACAGTCAAATTACGAGTATGAAAATCCTTTTTGATCGACTCCATCCAAGTTCTTTTGAGTCTTCCTCTCCCCCTCTTAGAACCTTCAATGATTTCTCTCTCATATCAGCTTCAGTAGGTCTTCGCTTTACATGCCCAAACCATCTTAACCTACTTTCCTTTATCTTATCTCCTAATTGAACCACACCCAAACAACCTCGAATATGTTCATTCCTCACCTTATCTGTCCTAGTCTTCCACACATCCATCTCAACATTCTCATCTTAACAACGTTCATTCTATACATGTGTTAATAAGCACTTGCTCTAAAAGCTTAAGCTTTTAGAGTAAGTGGCTCTTAGCATGGTATCAGAGCGGGAGGTTGAGTGTTCGAATCCCGGGGGTAGGTGTTGGGTGTTGTTCCCGTGTGGGTGTGGTGTTTGTTTACCTCAGTGCCCTGTGTTCTCCCACGGATGTGTTGTTCCCTCGCAGACCCCGCACGTGTGGGGGTGTTGAACTATTTGATATACATTGTTGTGCTGCTCTCTAACAGCTTAAGCTTTTAGAGTAAGTGGTTATTAAGAATATGCTCAACTAACATGTGCCACAAAAATCTTATCCTAGACCCTAGCTTCAAAACTAGAGATGCCAGATTGCACACAAATTCTCAACCTCCAAACTTTTTGTGTATGTCTTAGTGCAGTCCCCAATATTCAGTTTAAATGCTGTGTAACCCAAAGTTAACAATACAAATACCATGTATGATTGTAAATAAGCTTCAGTTGTTCTTAGCTTTACTACAAATACATACAGGTGTTCTCTAATTGTCTAAGATCAAGCGGAAGGACAGGAATCATAGCATCAGAAGAGGAAGATGTACCTGTTGCAGTGGAAGAAAGTTATTCTGGAAACTACATTGTTGTCTTTGACCCTCTCGACGGATCGTCAAACATCGATGCTGCAGTATCCACCGGATCCATCTTTGGGATTTACAGCCCCAACGATGAGTGCCTTGCTGATATCGGTGATGACCCCACGGTGATTTCTGATCTCTGTCATTTGCTTGTTGAACATAATCTGTACTGTAGAAAAGGAAATGGAAAGATCATTTTGATTGAACATCTTGTCAATACAAGCCAACAAGATAAAGGATGTTCATATATTATACACTCGATGATCCAGTTTTACAAGCTAAACTCTAAACTAGCTCAACTGGCAGACTCTCCAGCTCAAGAACTGGAGGTCCCAGGTTCAAGTCCCCGGGCTTACCTGATATATGATCCTTGTGCATGTATCCGGGGTTTAACTTATCCCCACTAAGTGGGGTCGGAGATTCCACGTCACAACAAAAAAAAAAGGAAGACTGTCAGTTGAATTATTCATTATCGTAATTGTTTGATGATTGGCAACAGCTTGACCAAGTGAAACAAAGGTGTGTTATCGACGTGTGCCAACCGGGAAGCAACTTACTGGCAGCTGGCTATTGCATGTACTCGAGCTCTATAATCTTTGTGCTCTCCATAGGGAATGGGGTGTTTGCATTCACCTTGGACCCCATGTATGGTGAATTCGTTTTGACGCATGAGAACATTAAGATACCCAAGTCGGGTAAAATCTATGCATTTAATGAAGGAAATTACCAGTTATGGGATGATAAGCTGAAGAAATACATAGATGACTTGAAGAACCCCGGTCCTAGCGGAAAGCCTTATTCTGCCCGATACATCGGCAGCCTTGTTGGTGATTTCCATCGAACGCTGCTCTATGGGGGCATCTATGGATATCCCAGGGATAAGAAGAGCAAGAACGGAAAGCTGAGGCTTTTGTATGAGTGCGCACCAATGAGCTATTTAGTGGAACAAGCTGGTGGAAAAGGATCAGATGGTCACCAAAGAGTACTCGACATCAAACCAGAAGAAGTAAGCACAATAAAGAATCTATATTGCATATAATCTCCGATAAATACAATATGTAATGACAATAACTTGCCATGATTCTTGCACAGATTCATCAGCGTGTTCCACTCTACATTGGGAGCGTAGAGGAAGTGGAAAAACTGGAGAAATACTTAGCCTGATAAATCTTGAAGTCAAGAAATTTACATTTGTTTGCCAAAATGATGCCCGCAATATCATGGCATTCCTCAAGTTATATTGGAATTTGAGTCTACATAAAGGCTTGAAGAGTTTTTTTTCTTTTTCTAAGAATAAAAATACTTCTAATTTGCATCAAAGGTTTATATTTGACCTTTTCCAGTTGTGCACAAGTTATTTGTAACATATAATTCTAAGAACGAACTTCTTGAATTGGTTGCAAGGAATGAGTTTGAATCATACATGGATGATATGAACTTTTTGTTCATTAATTATGCTTTCCTCAAAGATCAAAAATATACATAAAAATAAATAAATTAACCAACTTCAAAGGCGATATTTAGTAACTAAGATTGTCATGCTCACATTTATTGCATGCCTTGATTGAAATAGCTTCGAGGAAAACAGAGCATTCTGGCCCTACAGAAGTCTCCTTGAAAAAGAATTACTACTGGAGGCAATTCAACATTTTAATTGGCAGAATTCCAAGTGTTTTAGTAATCACTGAGATATCTCTTAAGGTGTTAAAAATATCTATAACTTGCCTCTAGCTCTGGTTTGCTAAGTATAGTTCAACTTGATTAGGCTAATTTGAATTGGTCTACTTCAAGTTTTGAAGCTTCAATAATACAATCGAAGTTATCTAACTCTAATCATATCAGCACAGACTCAAGTAGCGGATGTACTGATGTAGTTGAAAATTATAACACAATTGTATGTGAAGATACAGTATTATTGACTGAATTAAATGTACATTTGCATCTTACATTGAATAAAGAGTACTAATTAGTACACATGAAAATATTGAGCTCTCAAGATTTCATAGTGCTCCACGGAACATGCGTTCTATGAAAAAATCAACACATAAACGGCGTTTGTCCTCCCTCCCTTCCAATTAGATATACATGAGAACCTTGAGTTCTTAAATTTTAGAATACTCCTATATAAGTACGCAATCAATGAACATGAGAACCTTGAGTTCGTAAACCCACATGGGTTAGCTCAACTGGCAGGATCTCCAGCTCAGGAACTGGAGGTCCCAGATTCGAGTCACCGGGCTTACCTGATATATGGTCCTTGTGGGTGGGGTCATGTATCCAAGGTTTACCCTGGCCCCACTAAGTGGGGTCGGGTGTTCCACGTCACCCAAAAAAAAATAAAAAATCACTGAACGAGAGACCACATATAGGGGGGCCCTACCCCTCAATTCTAGAACATTATAAGTTTCTTGCAAGAGTATCTCCTTATTTCAGTTTAAAATCTTGTCATGCCTCAAAACAAATTTATTCAAGCATTAACTTTTTCAAGGATAATAAGGGCAACCCAGTTTCCATATGAAACCATTTAGAACTATGAAATGGATAATCAAAACAAACAATGATAGCTTATAAAATTTAGTCAAAATCTGACTAAACTGTATATTACATAAGCAGCAAAACACAAACAGCATCCCATTCAAGTGAAATATTCAACTATATTATAAGCATCAAAACCAATTCAGAACAATGCATGGTTCTTGTGATGCTTGACAATCAAATTACAGAAGAGGTACATTAGAGTTCAAAGTAGTTATGGGACGCTTGCCAGAGAAGTTCTATTAACATACCTTTCAGTTGGGAAATACTGGAAAAAATCAAAGATGATATGCAGCAAGAAAGGTTAACATTGCACTTACATACTTGATGACCATCAGAGTCATTGTTGGCTAAAACCCTTTTTTTTTCGAGAATGAATGAGGCAACCATTGAAGTATCCCCAAAGACGATGCCAAGTGTCTACCTCGAAAAACCCAGATAACTGCAAAAACGGTAGCAACGCCAAAGACAATCAGACGTTAGAAAAGTACTTATAGCGTTAGTTTTAGCTGCTGTTAAGGGAGTTCATAGAAAGATAACGTCGAACAGTTGGCATGGAGTTAGAAACAGAAGAATACTTGTTAGCAACAAACAGCAAACCTGCAGGTGTGGGTAACGAGGAACAAGACTGCATCACACACGATCTAGCATACAGCGGTGATACGTCATAGATGATGGTCACACAGACTCGTTATTTCCACACCATTTGATGAATGTGGCCACTACTAAGTCTAACCAGAGCAACCGTTGCATGGACGCTGCTTCCGCAAAGAGATGATTCGGACAAATTATCCCTCTATAAGCTTTAAGCTTTATGGTGATGATCGTGTTTGACATGTTTGTGATCAGCTTCACATGTTGGCCTAAAATATTATATAGATCATTAGTTTAATTGGCAATCTCACAAGACATAAAACACAACAATCATCAGTAGAATTGAATAGAATAACAATATAGAAAAGATAACAGTCCGTATGCTTTTATGCTTGAGAGATCAAATGTACAGGGAAAGCGCTCTCTCTTTCCGTTCTTTTTTATTTCCTTCTTTGTCCTTATGTAAAAAGCTTAGCTTCTTCTTTCTTATTAGTTTTCTTGTAAAGATCATTAAAGAATGTATACGAAGGTATTTTTGTCTTTCAAATATGTTATAATAAGAAAAAAAAAAACAAATATTCGACGGTTATTATCAGAAAGGGTTTGCTGTAATATATTGTGAAACTATAGGGAGGTGATTGTAATATATTGAAAGATTTGGGAATACTTGTTGCCAATTGCCATTATGCCAAATCCAAGGAGTGTAAATGTAATTTACCCATTCAGTACATGCTCTCGAGGGCAGTAATGTCCATTTGTGATTGGTTTTTTTTCTCAACAAAACAAAGTAATCTCCTTCGACGCGCGACAAAGATGAAGCAAGGGCTTCTGCTATGGAGTCACTTCAGTCTATCTCCTTCTCCATCGCTCTTTCTCCTCTTTCTGTTCGAATTCTCAGAACAAAACACAACACAGTCGTCGCTGCAACTCTCGATTCCGTCGATGGCGGACAGTTGACGGCGAGAGAGAGGCGGAAATTGAGACAGGAGAGAAGAGAGGACAAAGCCACCAACTGGAGAGAAGAAGTTGAAGAGAAGCTTTTGAAGAAACCCAAGAAGAAATACAAATCTTGGACGGAAGAACTCAACCTCGATAATCTCTCTCCATCGGGTCCTGAATGGTGGGTCGTTCGGGTTTCGCGCGTTTCCGGTCAGGAGACCGCCGAACGCCTCTCTCGATCCCTCGTCAGAAGCTATCCTGACATGGATTTCAAGGTGTGTTTACTTTTTTCCTGTTCCATTTCATTGTTAGACGCATTGAATTCGTGATATTGGGTTCTGGGCTTGACGAGATTTCTATTGGAGATGGTTCGTGATCGGGAATTAGACTGGTTTTTAGCTCAGAGGCTTAGTTGATTTCTAGGGTAAGTTCAAATTATTACGACAATGGTTTTGTTGTGAGATAGTATACTGATAAAATCCGGGCAAATAATACGCATTTTCGCCCAAATAAATTGTAATGACGGAAAGAAGAATACTTTATAGTTGTGATAGGGATGAGGCGTGGATCAAGTTGCTCTTTTTAAGACGTTTCTCGCCTCTGCGAGAAATTTTGATGTAGGCAGAATGCAAGCACGACCAAGGTATACCATGTTCGCGACATGTCGCCATTTCTCGACCGGGCGAAATGACATATACACATTATGTCGTTTTGTTTGATGTAGGCAGAATGCAAGCACGACCAAGGTATACCATGTTAGCGACATGTCGCCATTTCTCGACCGGGCTAAACGACATATACACATTATGTCGTTTTGAGTCGACTTGGGCTACATCGGCGACATGTCGCCCAAGTCGACCCATTTCTTTTTTTGGTTTGAGACATGTCGGGGAACATGTCGCCCATTAAGGGCAAACATGTAAATTTGGGTGACGCGCGCTACATTTTGCCTATATAAGGGAGAAATCGGACAGATTTCCCCCTAAAACCATTTTTCTCCTCATTTCTCCTCCCCTCTTTATTTTTTTTTGGTGATTTTTGCCGAAATTAAGTCTATTTCACCTTATTTGTGTACGAAAACACAAATCTAGCTCCGATCTACGACTACACCGTTTTAAAGACTTTCCCCGACGAAATCAAGGTAAAAACTCATTTTTTTCAGATCTAGAGTAAACCTGTTGTTGAAATCATGAA
>JAUPMG010151530.1:0-11011 GCA_031762675.1 Pachysandra terminalis
TATTAGCTTTCAAGAGAATTACAAGTTTTTCTTTCTCCTCAGGAGATAAGTTTGCATTAATAAAAGTAGTCTTCCTCTCTTCCCCTGGCTCTGAGAGATTAACTTCTTCCAAAGTTTCGAGAACAGACTTCTTTACATTATCTTCTATCTGCTCCGGCGCTGCTTGTATTTCATGCTATACTTGGAAAATCTCGGCCATGGATGGTCGGTCCGCCGACAGTGACCCTTCTGAAATTGGACCCGTCGGTGGATGCTTGATCCGCCGAAGCATCCGCCGACCAGACTCGTCGGAGAATCCTCTGTCCACCGAGGAATCCGCCGACAAGGACCAAGGTGTTTTGGAAATTGAGCCCATCGATGGATGCTCGATTCGCCGAAGCACCCACTGACCATTTTTCGTTGGGGGATTCTTGGTCTGCCGAGGTATCCACCGATAAGAACCTACATGACAAGGACTAGACCCGTCGGTGGATGATCGCCAAAGCATCCGCCAACCAAATCCGTCAGGGGATACTCAGTCCACCGAGGCACCCACCGACAGTGAGTACCCTGCTTGGTTGGTGGCCGTCGGCAGATCCTATCGGTCCACCGACGAGTCCACCAACAAGTTTGTCGGTGAGTGGTCGGTCCACCGACCAATCCACCAACCAGACCCCGTCGGTCCACCGACGAACCCTCCAATGACCCACCAACGGGGCCTGCTTTAGGGAATTTCAGAGGGGGTACTTGGGGGAACTGAAGTGGACTACTGCCACTGATGAATCCACCAAAGAACGATAAGTTTTATGAGTATTTGGGAGACCACGAAGGACCAGTCTACCAACTGGGTTGCCAAACTAGACCTACTATGAGACTTAGACCTTGTGCTTTGTGTCAGGAGACCTGAGGATGTGCATTGGATTGGTTTAGAGTTAGATGTGTGCAGCTACAACTTGTTTGCAACCACTATATTTATAGCACCACCTGGTAGTGTGGCGAACTTATGATTGGACTAGGGTTGATACTGAACCCTGGTGACATCATAGATTCACTGAGACTAGAGTGAGACCTGTTGTAAGGTTTGAGGTTGGTATAGACCTACCCGGACTTGTAGAATGGACTGGAGAACTTTATACACTTTAATACCTTGATAATGACATAGTATCAGTTGACATAACGTGTAGACTCAACCCTATACTATGAGGTGAATAATTACTGAGGTCAGAGTTATAAATAACTTCTGAATAAGTAACGAGGAACAGTATGATGTAAGGCCATGTATGAGCATGATTACCCTTGCTTGACTTTTATGCACAGACATGAGATGTGTATTGTGATTGATGTTTATGCTCTTCACTAACTATAAGACTTAATGTTGTGGAGTAAAGGCCAATGCTGTAAGTCCCTCAAACACTTGGTTATATCTGTTCATTTCATTTTATGAATAAGCATAAGATTAGTATGATGTTGTATGTGGATAAGTATGAGCGTAGTGCATATGTATGATGGCTCACGAGTGCTTCTAAATGTGTTGGACATGGTAGTGTGAACCCATGATGTGTAAAGATCTGATTGGATGTAGATGCTTTTGTAATGGCTTGTTTTTCATTTACTGCATTAATTAAATCTAATTGAATCATAATGCTAAAGCCTTGCATGTGACTTCATGGTCGAGATGACCAATGTTGACTCATCTCCCGAGTAAGTTGGGATGCTACCTCGAGGGGCAAAGTGAGGGTGAGGACCAGAGATATCCAATAGGCCCAGAGATAGGGTGAGGACCAGAGATGTCCAATAGGTCCAGAGATAGGGTGAGGACCAGAGATGTCCAATAGGTCCAGAGATAGGGTGAGGATCAAAGATGTCCAATAGGCCCAGATGTTTATTTATTTATTAATAAACTGTTGGATGTTATGAACTGGGATGTGCCACGGTGGATATCTTGGTGAGCCTCGGAATTCGTTCCCATGATCGAAAATAGAGGTGGGGCATGACTTCCCATGGGTTGTGACTCCCTAAAACTGTGTTGTACACACAGAATCGGCGAGGCATCTTTAGCCCGAAAGGGGCCATGACCCCATTAGTGAGTTGGATGGTGTTACAGTTCCAGATCAAGCGTGAGCATCCATTGATCAGAACGGAAATAATAGCATGCATATCATGTGGTTGCGATTGTATTGTGATTTGTGAAAAGAGAGACTTGACTCTTTAGAAAGTGAGCAGGGAGCATACTGCATCTTACTAGCATGTAGTTGTGAGTTGACTATCATGCAAGATACCCAATCCCCGTGAGTATGGATGAGAGAATTGCATAGTGTGCTGAATGAATTGTTATGATTGAGTTAATTGTTAGTTAGTGAATATTTAAGGATGTAACTAGTAAACGTTAATGTAGAACTCAGATAACTAAAAAATGATGATAGTAGAGTTAAGTGTACTCAAAAGGCAGAATCATATAAATGTAAGAAAATGAGTTGATAATCCAGACAATCACTCATAATAAAATTATGAATTGAATTGTATAAATACATGTAATAAACTATCATCATAATCATAAGCTGATTCACGATGGTTAAGAACATAATGACATAGAGGTCAAGAACTATTATGTATTATCATAATCCACCTATACGGTATTCCATATTTATTATTGGTTTGTGTTTCTGAGTAAATACCCGGTTATATTTACTCGCGGCTTTATAGCTTACCCTCGTTGATATATATTTTCGGGTCGCTGCTTACTCTAATTGATAGCTGGTGGGCTCAGGTAGAAGCTTCAGCTTTATAAATGGTTAGTAATGATCCTGGTAAGACATATCTAGTATATACATATTATTTAGATTTGGCTCTTAATTATTCACTTGTTTGCCATGGGTGAGAGTTGCGTCGCTGGATTCTAGTAAGTGATCCTTAAGGAGTATACCCTGGAATTGGATCGTGACATGAACGGTCATCTCTATCCCAATCTAAGGTTAAACCGTTGGTCAGAGGTTAATCCCTACAGTGAATGAATCCTTACAAGGAGAGACGGTTACTGTACACCTCACCAAAGGCTAACCACCCTGAGATGATCAATTCGTCAAGGGTTAAATCACCCTCAAATATACTAAGGGTTAGTCACCCTTTACATATAACTAAAGGGTTATGTCTCCTTCAAATGACATAAAGAAAGGATCAGTCACCCTCAAATAGACTAAGGGTAAGTCGCCCTTTTCATATGACTACAGGGTTATATCTCTGTGATCGCCCCTGGGTCTGGTGGACCTTAGGTTGATCGGGTTAAAACGGAGTCGCCACCATCCATGTGTCAAGGTGTGGATTGTGGCGACTCCATTTTAACCTGATCTGAGCCTACCTAAGCTTGGCTCAGGATTAAAATGGAGTTGCCACCATCATATATGTTATATGATACTATAACACATGTATCATATAACATATATGATACATATGTTATATAAATTTATATATGATATATAAGACCCTGAACCGAGCCTACCTAAGCTCGGCTCAGGCTCGTTAAACTAACGAGCCTCATTTTGGGTTCAGGCTCGGCTCGCGAGCCGAAATATTGGGCTCAAGCTCGACTATATTTATCTCCTTGTAAGTATATATATGGTACTTCTACCCGTCTACATGTATGGCCTACATCATTGTATGCATCTGCACCAACTTCCCTCAACCACGTCGTTTTCGGCATTGCTTCGAATGCCAAGTCCTAGCCGAAGCGGATGGAATTTGTTCGTCTGTAGAGGAAACCGAAATACACGTGTTTCTTGATACTGTTCCATCATCAGATATGCATTTGTATAATGATGATACTAATGGCAGTCTCCCTCCAATATGTATCTCTGAAAATACTTCATAATTTCGTTATACTTACCGGGGAGACCTCCGATCGGCCATCCGTGTGGCACGGGTTGTGTCCTAGACAGTAGTTCTCAAGCTATCAGATGTCCGGTGGTTCGTTTTGTGTGATGACGGGTACAGTGTTCATCCCTGAAAATTTAGTGCAGACACTTTCAACGTATGATCATAGGCAGTGGTATTGCATTGGAATGAATTTGAAATTCTTGGAACAAAACACGTTTTTCTCTTATAATATGGCGTTTGGAGGAGGGGGTTTCGCCTTAAGCTATCCACTCGCGAGAGTCTTGGATAAGGTACTGGATTCGTGTCTGGTACGGGATCCTAATCTTTATGGAAGTGATGCTAGGATCTTCTCTTGCTTGGCGGAGCTGGGCATTGAATTGACTCATGAACCAGGGTTCCATCAGGTACTAATATCTCCACCCCCACCTCCACCCCCACACATTAACCATGCTACAGAGCTTTTCTACAAAGCTGTAGAAGTTGATCCATCGAAGATTTTGCAACGTACAATCTGCTACTGTCAACAGTTTTCATGGACAATTTCGATCTCGTGGGGTTACGCTGTTCAGGTGTATAAAGGGAATAAGCTTCTGCCTGAACTTCTTCCTGTGCAAGAGGCATTCAAGCCTTGGAAAAAGATTGAAACTATCTATTCCAATCTATATATGTTCAATACAAAGGAGGAGCTTCCCAAAGACGACAACCTGTGTAAAAGATCCACCGTTTTCTTCTTGGAAGGTGTCTCTTCTGCAGGTAGAGATGCAAGGGTAAAGAGCAATTACAGGAGAAGAAATGTGTCTGAGAATTGCTTACCAATAACAAAATTGGAAGAGATCAAAGTGTTCTTACAGAAACTAGATATCATACGGGTAATTATAGAACTCGCTTATATCTTAAGCACTTTTCTTAATTTCTTTCTTTAATATGCGATCGTCTCTTTTTTATATTATTTGTAATCGCAGGAACCAAGACGGCATTGTTGCAATGTATTACCTTCTTCAGGTGGCAAAGTTATGAAGAATGGTATCAGAGAATGCAAAGACCAAGAACTAATCTTCATGCATTAGTGAAATTAATACAGAAAGACGCGATTCAAGCCTATATCATGCCTGAACATGATACTGGGTTATAGTAATTTTTTGCTGAAAGCCAATGCAAAAGTTTTTATAATTAGAGTTGTAGACAAATTTCCCAAGCGGCCTTGATTAAGATCCAAATAAAGAACTTTTTCCGGGCCGTGTGAAGGCTCGTCCATCTACGCAGAACCTCACATGGGTTGTCTCATCAGTCTTCTACCGTATAAACTTAGGGAGGCAAATGAAGTGGCTGATGAATTAGCAAATTTTTGCCGTTTGGTAACTTGTGCTGTGTTTTTGCTAATTCAAATTACAAGTTTGTTTCTTTTTCAATTCCTGCTGTGAAAGATGATTTTCATGATTGTACAATGGCTTTGGCTTGTTAATGCTTCCTAAATATCTAATCACAAATTCGCAATGAATGTTTGTCAAGACACCTTTTTTTTGTTTCGAAGAATGGAAAGTGCATCGCATCTTTCTTCGATTCTGGGTAGTCTTTTGAATCCAAGCTGGTTTTGAACCCAGTCAATACGTACAGAAACAGAACTACTTGAGCAAGAAGCCCAGTTGGAATCCACATACAAAATTTAATGTTCAAATGTAAAACTGGCCAAAGTAAAATAAAGAAAGTTTAACGAGTAGTTTGAAAACAGACTTCGGATTTGACTCCGAAATCGGAAGTCTTTTTTTTTGATACAAGACTGTGATAGTCTTCAAGTCATATAGATAGAAAACTAAGAAAAGCCATTTGATTGTTGGTAATGGTATGCCTCTTATATACCTAAAGCAAGCAAGCAAAGCAAGTCGCTAATGGATGATCTTCATCTACTTACATACCCAAGCAGTCGCACACAATGGCTTCTTCCTTTGGATGGGTTTCAGCCATTTTCCTGCATATAATTCTTCTCACCAATGCCCAATTAGAACCCAGCCGCCACTTGGACAACATCTGTGGAACCACAGGTTCACAGGTAACGGCAGGTACAGGACGAATCTCAACACCCTTTTGTCTTCTCTATCCAACGCCTCCGTCGATAACTGGTTTTACAATGCGACCGTCGGTGAGAACTCCGACAAAGTCTACGCTCTTTTCCTCTGCAGAGGAGATGTTTCGTCAGATACATGTAGAAACTGTGTCAAAATCTCGAGTGAGGAGATCAGGCAAGGATGTCCAATCCAAAAAGAGGCAATTACATGGTACGACTTATGTATGCTGCGATACTTGAATCGATCAATATTCTCTGAGATGGAGCAGAAACCAAGTCTGTTTATGTGGAATGTTAATAACATTTCGAATGCGAAGCGGTTAAATCATGTAGTGGAGGGTTTAATGGACAACCTAGTGGCACGAGCTGTCTTCGGTTCTTCTTCTTCTAAATTAGGATGGTTTGCAACGGGAGAAGCTAATCTAACTAGCTCTCAGAAGATATATGGGCTAGTGCAGTGCACTCCAGATATATCCCCGAGCAATTGCAACGTATGCCTACAGGCGGCCAAGAAGGATATTCCGAGATGTTGTGATGGGAAGCAAGGTGGAAGAATCCTTGGGCGAAGTTGTAATCTGAGGTTTGAGAAAGCTTCTTTCTATCATTCCAACGCTGTACAACCACCATTAACAAATACAACAATCTCTGACGGTAAGTGATTCCTCCCTTGGTTACTTAATTAGGTCAGTTGTTTCGGTTTTCTGAATCAAAGTTTACTACGTACAGAGCAGAATTATTTATGTTCTGTTGCTGGGTATCCCTCTTTGCCAAGGCCCAGAATGGATTTTCTGGGATTGAATTTTTAATTTTGTTGTACGGAAAGGTATACTGGGGATTTGCAGTGTAAGTTGTAACCCTAATTCGTTTTTGTCATAGTGGAAATTTCTTCTCTCCCGTGGCCGTAGGCTTTATCGAACTATCTATGTGCATTGTTTTGATCTTCGTTTTTATTGTGTTTATTATGATTGCTTGATCCCGGTCAACAATCACTGACTCTTATTTATCATTACTGGTTTAGGTTAAACACTAGTGTACAACAGAACTAGAATATTTTTGCCCACCCACCCTTTTTGTTTTCTTAATTTTTTCTGTCAACTAGTGAAAGGATTCGTACCGACTCGCCGAGTCAATCAGCGTAGCAACACATGTCCTCAGCACTGATTCGGTACAGTCTGGTTTGAGTTGACCTGCATATGAATCTGGCTTCATCATGGAATTTGTTCCGAGTCTTTCTTGTTCTCTAATAGATTCTTAGCCTTGTATATCTAGCTAGGAGAATTCACCTTGGCATGACTGGATTCCATGGATCTCCTCTACAGGAACTCCACATTTCAAGGGCATGTGTGTGTGTGTGTGTGTGTGCGTGCGTGCGTGTGTGCCATATTCTCAGTTTCAAAATGAATATTATTTAAAGAGATCAATAGAAGTCATGGTAAAAACTTGGTTACCTCTAATCTCTCAAAATATCTCAAGTTCAAAATTCAATATTTATTGCCTACATTGATACTTATATTATCTATAGAAAATGAACCGTTGGATGAATTCTAATGCAATGATTTATATCTATAGAAAATGAACCGTTGGATGAATTCTAATGCAATGATTCATATCTAAAACCCAAAAATTGAAACCCCAACTCTTTTCAATCAACAAGACAATCCCAAACGGCTAGGGAAAGAAAAGGACAACCCCAAAAGACCAATGACTGTCGGCATCAATCTTTATGTTCTCTAAGCATACGACAACATTCCACCTCCGGCAATACATCTCGTCGGCTCACTAATCTCTCAAATCAAGTTTTACGTACAAATTCGAATCAACTCAATCTTTGGTACTCAAATCGATTCATCACTTTAAAAAGATGCCAGACCTTATGGTTAATTTGATCCCTTTTTGTTGTCTGGATGGGACGATCTTTCTTCCATCCATGGATCGTGCAAGTTGATTTCAAAGTGTACTCATGTTGGTGGGATGCTGCCAGACCTCAATTGTACCCAACTCATTCCACCACAAAGTTGAAAAATAATTCAGAACATCAAAGAGAATGAGATCATTGCAGCAGTTTGTAATTTTTTTTTTTTTTTGTTCAACGCAGAAGGCAATTTAGTTTGGGCAGGTCCGAACCTAGTAAATTAAGTTCGGGTTGGCTTTGGGCTCCATATGTTTGGGTTCAGTTGGGGCTAGGCTAGGTTTAGGCCAACTAATTTTAGTTCGGGTCAAACCCAAACTTGTTGGAACCCAACCTGTCCTATTTATAGCCCCTACTGTCAGTGGGTCAAATCTATACCTGAATTTGACCCAAAAATCTTGAATATGGTTAGCCCTCAAAACCCTATAGATTGAATATGGATTTGAATACAAGGTTTCGAGAAGATGCAAGGGAGGAAACTGCTTGATGTTTGGAACTAATTGCTTTTATGCATTCTGGTTTTGATAGGAAAAAAAAAACAATCGATATGGTGAGTTTCAACCAGAATAAAAGGATTGAGATGGCACGTCCAAATTCCAATATGATTTTCAAAACTGAAGGGAGGTCTATGTGGTTCAAGCAAATGTCAAGGGAGGCAAGTGTAAATTACTCTTTAAATAAGTAACAAAAATAAGATTAGATGCCTTCTGCAATACCCCTTAAACAACTAAATGTAATTTAAGGTAAAAAAAATAAAAATCTTTTTTAAAATTTCATGGATATGTTATGATGCAAAATGCATCATACATATCACATGTAATTCCTTTTATTATAAAAAAAAACATCTAATTTTGCACTGTCAGGCACATCACATATCTTTTGGGAATGCTGACACCCATCCCCCCATCACATCACCGTCCAATTAGGGTTGGACGGTGATCAAACCATGCCCCTATATTTCGTGCCACTCTTTCTCTACAACCACATCTTATTACTACTAATAGTATATTAACAAAAGGTATTAATCCTAGAATTACTGCAAAGTAATATATCTTGTTATCCGTGGCTAATCCAGACATCTTTGTTTGAATAAAACCTAATACACCATAATCAATAATTAAACATACCAAAAACATGATTATAATAATAATTATAAAATATAGCAAGATATTATAAAAAAAAAAAGTGGCAGAATAGTCAAATTAGGGTTTGGAAAAACCAAGAACACCAAATCACACAAAATAATAGATTAATAGACTTCACATGGAGTCTTCATCTGCTACAGCACATAATAAAATTTGAAAAAAAAAAAAAAAAAACTGGATAATTTGGATAAAGGGTATGAGACCATGAGGTGGGTTTGACAAGCATGATTGATTGGGAAGCTTCCAGCTTATATCCAACCCCAAAAGATATGGAAAGAAGAGCCTGGAATCAAATAGGAAAAGAACAGGTGTTTTGGATTTTTTTGAGTTTTTGAAAGGATTTGTTTAATGGGTGTGGAAGCCACTGGAGGAAGAGCAAGTGGCACCAACCCAGCCAACCTTTTCAGTTTTTACACCAAATCAAATCCCTAATCTCCGCTGTGGTGGAATCTGCTATACCAATCGGACCCGAAAAAACGTGGATCGTCACTCCATCAGAATCCCTAAAAACCTCACCAATCCCAAATCTTCCTTGTTTACCCATCGAAGAACCATCAAAATTTCGCTTGATGAAACCCCTATCTGGCACGGTGGAATCCTCCAAACCACCTTCTGACTAAAGCGAGCTAGCAAAGTAATAAGTAAATCACACCAGCTCCTGGCAATTGAACCCAAAGAATACCCTGGAAATCCTGCCTAACTGCCACCCACCCAACCATCATCCCAATAATGTAATCAACCAGCCATGGAAAAGGTCTCTGAACATCCTAAAAAATACGTCTGTTACGTTCACCCCATATAGTCCAAAGGATTGAAAAGAACAAGGCCACAGAGATTATCTTACCACGTTTCCCAAAATCACAAAACCTCCACTGATTAAAAGTGCAACCAAACTCTCTGGCATCACCCAATTCGCTCCCATCATCCTCAGAAAATACATCCATATCCCCCTAGCAACTGAAAAATGAACAAACAAATAATCCACCGACTCACCTTGATTCCTGCACATAAAACAAAAGTGTGGAGAAATGGACAAATTACCTCTTCTCTTCTGAAGCATATCACAAGTATTAATTCGGTATAAGATGGCAGTCCACACAAAAAGCCTAACTCTAGGAGAGGCTTTCACCTTCCATAGCTTGGAAGGGAGAAACGATACCTGACCTAAATTAATCTCTCTACCAAGGAATTTAAAAAATGATTAGGTAGAAAACAAACCACTAGATTCTAAGGACCAAACATGGGAATCAGAAGTCTCAGAGTCAATAAGACAATGTTGGAGACTATCAATAAGACTTGACAGCTCACCCATCTCACATGGTTTAAGATCCCTTCTAAAACCAAGATTCCAAACCAAACCTGTGGACGACCAAGAAAGAATGTCTGATACGATAGCATCCCTATGATTTACCACCCAAAAAAATCTATGAAATCTGGTTTTAAAAATAAACTCCCCCCACCAAAGACCAAGCCAAAACTGAACATGAGTACCCGTACCCACCCCAAAACGAAGAATAAGATAAAAAAAAGGGGGAATAGCAGATATGGCCTTCCAAGGGCTATGAGCCTATGGCAATAAATTCTTGTTGTTTGATTAATTTCGCTTTCATTACCACCCATCCCATATTTGCTTACAATTAAACCATCTAATCATTATGATGGAGGAAGGAAATTTTTCATGATTTGAATCGTGAATTACGGGTTCGCAAAGTTTTTCCATCACTTTCATAGATGCTTTTCTATCACCAATCAAAAGAATATAATGAAATCAAATGGATAAACTACGATCAAGCAGACTCTTGATATAGTTAATCTCATCAATGGGATCCTTCATATGTTGGGGCCTGATCCATTTCAACAGCAGTCTGTGCCCAAATCTGGTGCTCCAAACAATAGATTTTCAGTCTCCCTTTTCGATGATTTATATAGATATACGCAGATAGAAGGAAAACTCTGATGGTTTTAATACATATCTAACAATTTAGTTTATTAAGGTTTATGGATTGAAATTGTTCATATTGAAACGTATATGCTTGTGTAAATCTT
>JAUPMG010151541.1:0-11011 GCA_031762675.1 Pachysandra terminalis
AATAAATGTATTTACCAAACACTATTTTCTTCAAGTAAGCAGTTTATTGTTGCTGTGGATAAGTGCTCTCATTGAGCCACTTATCCAATGAGTGCTTATCCAAAAGCAAAAGCCGGGCCAAACGCAGCCTAAAGCTTTAACCTAACTTGCATAAAAGATATAACATATTAACATCAGTAAGTTTCATTGATAATATTAATTAAACTAAATCAAATGCTAATTAAAATATAAAATTTCACATTGCACAATAGGTGACCACCAAGGTGGATTAGGTGACCAGGTGGGTCGCCTAAGTGGCTAGGCACTTGCCTAGGCACACTCAGCCTAGGCGATGCTTGCCTGACCCTTAGAAAACATCCTAGACGCCTAGGCTAGCGCCTTTAATAGCATTGCCTATAATAGTATAGGGCCTTTGTCTATCATCTCTCTGTAGGTATTTTACATTTCTTTTGCTTGACCTGTTTTAATCCTCCCAAGCAGGAACAAAACATATATCGATGCAGTTGTCAAGAAAATTTTCTGGTTTAACAGATCTCTTATTCACTAAAAGGTATGCTTTACAACATCCATCATCCTCTTTCTTTTTCTTTTTTGTTACTTATTTTTAGTTTTTGTAAGATTATTCTTTTTTTCAGTCATGTTATGCATGAAATCACGAGTCATTAAAAACCAATAATTGAGAGGCATTGAACGAATCTGAATTTAAAACCTATGATCAAAGTTTAAAGATGGAAAAACAAGGACAAGAAAAAAGAAAGGTTTATATATTGGATCTTCTTTGTTCTTTTCCATTGAACTTCTCACAAAACCATGAATTATCCATGTCAAGGCTTAGGGAAAAAAAGCATTATAATGAAACGAGAAGGGAAATTTAAGTCAGCAATTTTCTAAAAAGTACCAACAAAAAAGAATAAATCATCTGATCAAGGAGGAATAGTAAGTCACATCTTTTAAACCCTCAATATATTAGTGATTGATGCCTCCTTTAAGTTTCTACAAGCAAGAGAACAATGTGGTGACTTTACATTTAGGTGTATAAGTAGTGAAGGAAATTATCTTGTCCTTGAAGATTCTTTTGCTCTTCCCATTCCATATGCACCATAGTGCAGCAAAAATGAAAATTTTGGCAACCTTTACATAAACCCCAATTCTCGATTCTTCTCATATTACATTGGCTAAAGTGGCACCAAGTTTGTCTCTCAAACTATTACTTGACATTGGGGGATATGATTTACGAAACATATAATACTTTATGAAGCCTCTATTGAGATTTTAGATTAATCATACCACCAAAGAAACTTTAACATTTGGTTTAGTAATCACCACCATAGAAAGGTATCTGTAACTTCTAATTACAACAAGCTTCCTTGATCTTTTCTATTTTATTTTATTTTATTTTTTTCAGTTTCTTAACTCATATTTTTTGCACCATCATGTATCTGTGGTGGCACATGGACTGAGCCATGCATGTGGTCCTCTGTTGGCCTGTTTGGTCTTGGGACCTGAATCAGACGATTGTAATATGCATATTTTTTTGAGGCCTTTGGATCTGAGTTTGTCATACCTGGACCTGTACATACTGTTTTTATCGATGCGTGTGTGACTACTTATATATCTGTTGAAATTAACAGAAATCAGGATGGTTTTCCAAATAGTAAGCGGAAGCGTCTAAAGCCTGGAAAAGTGTCTCCTCATCTACCTGTTCCAGATCATATACCTAGACCTTCTTATGTTGCTTCTCGGCAAGCACCTGGAATTGTTAGTGGACCTGAAGTGCATGACGAGAAGGGGATTGAGTGTATGAGTGCTTCTGGAAAGCTTGCAGCACTGGTTTTGGAGTATGCTGGGACTTTAGTCAAGGTGAAATCACTGTTGTGGAAATGGTTCTATTATGTAATTGAGTTTTGATTACCATGTAACATTGTTAGGTAGATATTTTGCCATGAAATATCTTCCTAAAAAGCTTTTGAGAATAAATTCTTATATTAAGTTGGCCTACTTTCATCGAGTTTATGAGTGTCAGATATGGCAGATTGAAATTAACATTTTTATCAAATCCTTTCATTTTTTTTAAGTAGTACTTTGAGGTACTAGGGGAATATGAAAGTAAGCTTTTACAGGCCTCTATTGATTCATCTTTTTTTTTTTTTGGTGGATTTTGCAATTCTGCTTTTTATACATCAAGTGCAAAGCATAATTCCAAAACGCAAAGGATCCAGCATTAAGCTTTTATTTTTGTTGACAAATCATTGCAGCCAGGAGTAAAAACAGATGATATTGATCAAGCAGTTCATCAGATGATTATTGATAACGGAGCATATCCTTCACCTCTTGGCTATGGTGGTTTTCCTAAAAGTGTCTGCACATCAGTGAATGAATGCATTTGCCATGGGATTCCTGACTCCCGTGCTCTCAAGGTCAGTTCCATGTTAGCAATTAAAGTTCTTTAGTCTTGTCTGCTTTGTTAGTTTTACTGACATATTTTAATTTGCAGGATGGTGACATAATCAATATCGATGTAACTGTTTATTTAAATGTAAGCTTTCTTAATTCTGTCGGTGGACTTCAAGTAAACTGTGCCTTGAACTTATATAAATACACACACACACACACACACACACATATATATATATATATATTATTTTTATTCCTGTGTTGGTAAATGTTATCAGATTGATGAATATGCAATCCTACTGTTAAGAAAAAAAGTAAAGGAAAATAAGTATATGCAGTCATATAGAGATTTTGGGATCTCTTTATCATCCATAGTCAAGATACTTATAGTTGCAAAAAATTAACTTATCTAATTCCTTAAAATTTCAAACTCATTATTTTTATGTTATGCATGTTGTCATTTCTTATTCTCCTATTTTCCATTGTTATGCTTCAATATATTGACCTGGTTACGATAACAGGGATATCATGGTGATACATCAGCAACTTTCTTTTGTGGAGACGTTGATGATGAAGCCAAAAAATTGGTATCGGTAAGTTTATAGAATTTAAATACCATATCTGATTCTATATATTTTGTGTACTTTATTATTTTTTTTTTTTTCAAGTCATAATGTTTTAATAAGAATCTTCGTTAAGCTATTCTCACCTTCAGTAGAAGTCAGAAATTGGTAAGAATTGCTGCTAGATTTGTTGTTGGTTAGGAGATTGGGCAAAGACCTCCCATGGGCTCAATGACCATATTGATGAGGGGAGAAGTATGTCATGTCCTTCACCTATTAGTAAAGTCGATGTACTGAGAAATAAAAGGTGCAAATTCTGTATAGAGAAGGATAAATACAAGAATGATGTTAATAAGACAATCACTTGGCAGCCCATAAAAGCTATATATAGAAGAAACTTGTGGTTGACATGATTATTGCATCCTAACTAGTAGCGATGTAAGTAAGGCAGGTTGTGTCGGGTTCCAACCAGTTCGGGCTCAGCCCAAACTGAAACCAGCTGGCCCAAACCCATCCCAGCCCAAACTGAACCCAAACCTAGTGAGTCTGAACCCAACCTGAACGCAATTTGTTTGGCTCGGGCTGAATCAAACTCCATTGCCAAATTTTTTTTGATTGACATGTTTTGAATCAACACCTATATTTGCACTGAGAGAGAGAGAGAGAGAGAGGGAGGGAGGGAGGGAGGGAGGGAGAGAGATGTTTTGAATCAAAGCCTATATTTGCAGAGAGATAGAGCGAGAGAGAGAGAGAGAGAGAGAGAGAGATTCAAGTAACCGAATGGAGTCAACTGGAAAAAGAAAAAAAAATAGAAGAACTAGTAGAAAAATAGGGAGGGTTGATTGAAAAAAAACAAAAAAGGAAAAAAAAAAGAAAGAAAGAAAGAGAAGAAGTAGAAGATTAGAGAAACCGAATGGGGATTGGGGAGTGTTTGACTTAAAAAGCAAAAAAAAAAGAGGAACAAATAGAATAATGGGATGGTTCGTTCGATTGAAAAAAAAGAAAAGAAAGAAAGAGAAGAAGTAGAAGATTCAAGAGAAACCGAATGGGGATTGGATAGGGTTCAACTGAGTAAAAAAAAGGAGAAGAACAAGTAGAGGAATGGGAGGGTTTGAGTGAAAAAAGAAGAAGAGAACAATGAGTAGAGAAGTCAAATGGGGAGGGAGAAAAGGATCGTTCACCACTGGGGATGATAGATGACGCTGACGACAACCATAATGCCGGAGATCGATCGTTGCCAGAGTTTGGGGTCGGAGAAGATGATATGATTTGTCTAAGGAGAATAACGTCGGCTGCTCACAAGTTTACAAACAATGAAGAGATTAGGTTTTCAGTTTTAGAAGAATTAGATATGAGCCGTTGGATTAAGATTCATCAACGGCTCATATTTAATGCTTTATATATATATATATTAATATATCAGTCCAGGCCAGGCTTTTTAGGATTTACAAGTCTAAGCCCGAACCCAGCCGAACTGAACTTCGGGCTCAGATTGGTGCCTAGACTGAACCCTTACCCAAACGAACCTACGAGTTCGGGCTGTTATTAGGGTTTGGTCGGACGGGCTGGGCCAAACTTACACCTCTACTTACTAGAGTGTGGAGAAGTTGATGGAATGATTAATTTCTTTGGAGTTGTTACGCACAAAAGACCATAAATGGTAGTACCTCTGAGTTCAACCACCAATACCAACCCAGATGACCCCATAGCTCATGATTTAACTTTCCCTATGAATTTTCCCAACAAATAGCAAAGGGGGGGGTGTCCTGTCGATAATCAATCCATGTGGCCAAAGCCCCTGTTTTCTTAGCCAATGTTGTTTCAAAATTGAAATATTCAGTGGTTCTTATTTTTCGCATTAGTGGTTCAAGAGACGGTGGATATAAAGCTGATGTGGGAAAAAGAGGCTGTACAGGTGGCTAATCCAGATGACAGTTCATCAAATGGATGGTCCAGATTGGTCATGTTATCCATCCATGTGGCAGAAGTAGACAAACCCATCTAGTGAAGGGAATAGATGGGCTGACTAAAAAACTTTTCCTAATTTACATTGTGATAATCAAAATGATATATTGTTTTTATCCTCTAGGTAACCAAGGAATGCTTATACAAGGCAATATCAGTATGTGCACCAGGAGTGGAGTTAAAGAAAATTGGCAAAACAATACAGTAAGGCATTCTTGGTAGTTTTTTCTTTTTTTAATCCGTTGTTTCCCCTCATTTCCTTTTTCTTGGGATGCTTTGAGGATATGACAATATATAATTTTCTTCCAGTTTGCACTTGTTTCTGGTTTTGGTTCCATAGATTCAAGTTGAATTGCTAGTCTTTGGTTACCCCACAGAATTATGTTGCATGAGAAAAGTATTTGAATGTAAAGTAATTACTTTTTACGAGTTACTAGGTCTTAGTGGGATATTATATATATAAATATATACACACATACTGCTGGAAACTTGATTTAGTAGGTATTTTTTGTTAACCTTTACGAGGTTCTTCAAAATCCTTCTAGCTTCTTGTAAGGAAGAATCACAATAACTTTTGTGTGTTGGTCTTTTTGTTCTTGCACAAGAAGACATGACTTATTCATATCTTGTTGTACGAGTGTACAGAGGATTATAAGTTTCTATTACATACTTGTATTTCTTTAAAGTTTCACATGTCCATTGCCTTTTTCCTTTGTTTTGCTTTTCTTCTCTGAAGAGATCATGCAGATAAATATCGTTATGGTGTTGTTCGACAATTTGTTGGTCATGGAGTGGGACGGGTTTTTCATGCTGATCCTGTTATTCTGCATTATAGTAAGTATCTTGAAGACTGACTTGAAATTGTTGGATGTTATGATTCTATTATTTTGTGGTTGTTTGGTTTAGCCTTAAGCTTTTAAAATATTTTCTAACAATAATTATTACATAATATGATTCAGATCAATAGAATTTGACAATATTTGCTGTTGTTACAATGCAGAAATAAAAACTAACAAAGTTTTATTACTTCAATTTTTTTCACTCTTGCTCTTCTCATACACTTCAGTAATATAATGCTCCTATCTTAAATGCAGTATTTGCATATATCAAATTTGCCATCCACATCTTAACATCTCTTAAAATGCCCCTTTTCTAAATTTTGAATTCCATTTCAGCTAACATTTGTCCTTCCTTTGTAGGAAACAATGATGGTGGACGCATGGTGTTGGGTCAAACCTTTACAATTGGTAGTACAATTCCTTTTAATTTCACCTTTCCTGTTCAGTGCATTGCAATTTTTTTATGGGCAGTTTTCATGCTTAATATGACTTATTTTCTATGAATTTTTTATCTGATCCTCCTTGAGAGAAAATTATGCGTATTATGCTGATACAAAGATGCCATGCCTCTCTTTTAAAGTATACTAGGGGGTGCCCTGCACGTGCAGCATATCCATTGATTATCACAGAAGTTAACAACAGCTCTTAAATGATAGAAAAGATAATCTATTGAATTAACAGACAACAAAAGTACTAATCTATAGAATTAACAGAACAAAACTGCATAACGATAAAAAAAAGAAAAAAGAAATCAAAATCAATTTAAAGAAAAAGATAAAGATATACATAAAAGAAAAGAAACTCTTAGTTGATTGATATATCTTATAAACCTTACAAAATCACAGCAGATGATTTAACCCTAGAAAATGATAAGAAAAAAAAAAAACATAATCCAGTTGCAAGAGAGAAATTAATGAATCTAATCGATTGATATATCAAGTAAACCCTATAAAATCACAAGAGGTGGAAAAAAAGAGAGCACATAATAACCATGTTAGTTGAGTGGCGGCAGGCATGGTAAGAGAGAGAGAGAGGGAGGAAGGGAGGGAGGGAGGGAGGGAGGGAGGTTGTTTACAATACAAGGAAAAGAAATAAAGAAATAAAAAATAGGAGCCATGTGGCGACTGAGAGAGAGAGCTTGGTTGTAATACAAGGACAAAATAAAGAAATAAAAAAAAAAAATAGGAACCATGTGGCCGTTGGGGCTAATGACTTTAATCTAGGGTTGAAGGGAGAACCACGTATCTACTATATGATAAAGCATGTTGTCAACTGGATAGCAATGTTGTGTTTCCACTAAATAGTGAAAGTAGGAAAACAAAAAAAGAGGGGTCGACAAAACAAAAAAGTGGGAGAACCAAAAGTGTGATACGGGATCCAGTTATGATCCTATCGATCCGGTTATTGCTGCCTCTACTGTTCTCACGTGATGCGTTCACGAGGTTTCCTCTTGGCAGTTTTCCTTCACAATCGCCTTTAACACGTGTCTTTCTTCACTTGCTCCCATGCATCTCATTGCTTGCCACACCATGTTGGAGCATGTGTGTGTACACACACACACACACACACACACACACACACACACATACATATATATATATATATATATATATATATATATATACTATTATTTAGCTAAAAAGAACCTAAAAGGCCTGATTTGAGGTCTGTATTAAAATAGTAAATTATATTAATATCCAGCCAGAAGCTTACAGCATGTATAATACATTTACATACATACAGACACTCGTTTAACATTGACAAATTCCTTTGTGTTGGTTTATATATTAAGACTCATGCCCATATTCCACTTATTTTTCAGTTCTTACACAAGCTCGAAATTGCTTGTTGCCACAATGTACATACCATCTTACTTAAAAGTTTTATGTGCAATGAAATCCTGCTAATTTCTGCTGTACACAAATTAATTTGTGCAGAACCAATGCTGACAATGGGTAGCATTAATCCCATTATGTGGGATGACGACTGGACAGTCGTTACTGAAGATGGAAGTCTCTCCGCACAGTTTGAGCACACTCTACTAATAACAAAGGAAGGGGCCGAGATATTGACCCAGTGTTAAAAATGATCGTGAGAAAAAAAAAAAAAAAAGAGTAGAGAGAAAAAAAAGACATGCAATGAATGAGGAAGGATCGTCACCAAAAGTCCCAAAAATTTGTACAATATACTGTGGTTCAGTTGCCTCATCCAATTCAAATTATTGTTTCGGAGGTAGCGCGATATTCTCAATCTGATCATATCAATTTAATGTATCACAATTACCTGCATTTCATATTTGATTGTTTGGCATGTTTTGGTTAATCTTAATTGTTGTAAAATATTACTCTTGCCCAGATTCTATGTTATATGGAATAATTTTGTAAGGTAATGGCTTCTTTCTGTCTCCATATATTATATGATACAGATGGATTGCAGATTGGTATTGGATAGGCTTCTTTTGAATCGATGCAGACCATAATTCACTAATTTTGGATACTTTTTTAAAAAAAAATTAAATATATATCTAATTATATTTCTTTCTTTTTTTATCTGATTTCTTATACCTAGAAAATAGGTTTATAAAAAAAATCTGATAATTGCTCGAATCCAAATAAAACTAATCAGATTTGGTAATAAATTTATGATCCGACGATGGATTCATTCTGATTTTTATACAAATCAAATTTGGATGTGTGGAATGTTCTTGTAGATTCGGGTCATTTACAATCTTCATTATCTGTATCCATTAGAACTCAGTCAAGAGGACACGTCTACCAATCAAAATTAAGACTCGATCCAGTTATTACAACTTTAACAGGAATTGTTTTCCCCCTTATGGATCGATAGCCTAGATGAAGTTGATGGGCGTATTCATATCAATGGATACGGTTTGAACTTGAACGGATTCCAGTCAGTTCACTTCATTTTTAAAACCTTAATCATCTCTAATCTCTGCGGGATAAGCTCTAGTAATGGGGAAGAAGGATCTCAAAATCTTATGCTTTAATTAACCTATTTTGATCGGTTACATATATAGCAGACTTGTTAACGTATTACTTTAATCCACTCATATAGAGTAATTTTAATTATGGGTAGTAATGTATACAATTATCATATTTTTGCTTCTCGTAGACCATTGGCGAATGGCAACCGATCAGGTGTGGATGAGTGCAGGATCTATTGACCCATGTCACCCAAAAGTCATCATCAAATTAAGAAAAAAATATAAAACAGTAATTATGTTTTATTTTACACGTGAAGTTGGGTGACGTGGGCCAATAGGGTGCAGCCCGCACTCACCCTCACCACAGCTACTCGTGTCTGATCTGCACTTTGTGACGGATCGAGTGAGGGGACGAATTATGTACAAGGTGTGATTGGTGCATTCCCTTTAGTAAAAATAATTTTAAAAAATTGAATTTTTTTAGAGTACACCAGTCACGTCCAGAACTGGTGCACACACCCGTGGACAATTCTCGATGTAAATGATCCAAGCACGTTCAAGTGCTGGTCTATTTTTGATATTACAGGATATAATTAATTTGGAAGGTTCTAGATGTTGAATGTGTGAAACACAATTTTGAAGGGTGTTCATTTGGAAATCCAATGGCACGGGGTTGGAGGGATCTTAGGGATCATCATGGTAGTATCCTTCATGATGTTTCTAGGCCAATTGGGGAGACCATTACTCTTGCAGTTGGATTATGTCGGTCGGGCTACGCCCTGTTTCTGTAATGACTAATTCGCTTACTGATATTTCCTTACCCCCTTAAAAAAAAAACACAATATGGGCGTAGTTGAATGCTCTCTATATGGGCTTTGATCAAGAGATGAGATCCTTGGATTTCCAGTATCTTGAGGTGTAGGGAGATCCAACAACCATCATAGCATGTATGAGGGGAACAGAGCTGGATTCGTGGAGGCTTAGTCATCTTATTCGCTCGACTTTGTTGTTGGCGAACAAATAATCTGAACATCTCGTCTTATCGTGTGGCAAGATCTGTCAATTATTTGACTGACTGGGTGGCCAAAAGAGGAGCATGGAGTGAAGACATGTTTCTTGAGATTCCTTTGGAGGAGATGTTTATGGAAGTGTAGTGTGGGGCCTTGTATGTTATGAGTTGTTTGGGGAGTTACAGCCGGTCTCATTGTACCAGGGATTCCATTGTTTTTTCAGTTATACTATTTGTTGTTTGTTTTTATGATGTATTTTGGCAGGGTACTTATTATGAGTAACTTATTTTATTTTATTTTAAGTTTTTTTGTTAATTATCTACCTTTTGTTCATCACCAAAGAATCATTCATGGTTGAGATGCTTATATCTTATTTTGGGAGGAGGATCTTCATTGAACTTGGATTGTGTGAATCTCACACGAGGTTGATATCTGTCTCCAACTCGACCCCACAAAAAAGGATGACTGATATTTCTAAAACCTTATAAGGCCTATATACCTTAAAATGATTTCTACCTTAACCGGTGATGGCCACCATTTTTTGTGGGTCTGCCTAGGACAAGTGTTAACCTCGTGTGTGATTCACACAAGGTTCACATAATCCAAGTTCACAGAAGATCTTCATCTCTTATTAGAGATAATGCCGCAGATGGTATAGTTAATTATTGTATAAACAATAAGGTTTCCTGATGTTGGTTATCTAATCCACCTACTGGTTAGAGATGCCATTTAACAAGATTGTACAGGGTTTCCTGTTGTTGGTTATCTAATCCACCTACGGTGAATAGAGATGCCATTCAACAAGATTGTATGGGTTTTCCTCTTTACCCAATATATAAGATTAAAGGTTTTTCTTTTTTCAGCTTATAATTTTCCTAAAATATTTGAGTTGGGGGTTGTTTTCATTAAGAATGAAGGGGATGGAGACATTTTAGGTGGTGGTGCAAGTTGGTGATGGTGCAAGTGGGGTGGTGGTGGTTGTTAATTACTTATTAGGATGGCTGGTGGGGTTTGATTGAGATGGCCATTGTTTCGTCTATAGTTTTTTAATCTTCCATGCTTTTAGAATGGTGGAGATGGAGACATTTTTTATTTGAAGACGATTGTTATGGATACAGATTTCTTCATCAGGTATTAGAATTTTGACAAGAAAGCAAAATGAATAGTAAGGAATTAGACGGAAAAGAAATACTTATTATATTGAAAATAATAACACACATATATATATTAAAATAGTATTATAGTCATAACATTTTTAACCTTATTAAATATATATATATATATATATATATATAT
>JAUPMG010151552.1:0-11011 GCA_031762675.1 Pachysandra terminalis
TGTTGGTGTTAATGAGTCCCTTAATAACTATAGGCTAAACAGCAAGCAACTGGGTTAGGCTTATTGGCCCATTCTAAAGCAATCGAAAGATCGTAAAGATGATGAATGGGGTTTGCCAAATCAGAATCCACATGTGAAATCCATTTCACTTTATCACATGTTAAAAAAATAAAAATTGTCACATTATGGTTTTAAGTTTAGGGCGATTCACCAATCAAATATGATGTAGAACGAGTAGAGATCGATGATTATATAGAGTTGCAAGATAAGAAGAAGGTGAGCTGAAGATCAAAACGCGTACCATAACTTTAAACGGACATAACTTTGTACTCATAATTCGGATTCGCTATTGAAATATGTTCAGGGATTCATCTCAACTGGTCCTATGACGTAAGTAATCATTAAGGTTCATTACCGCTTTACGAGTAGGGCTATAAATGAACCGAGCTTTGCCCAATTCGACTCGGGCTCGGCTCAAGCTCGGTTCAAAAAAGGCTGAGAAAGAGATCTTTGCTGAAAGGAAAAAAAAAAAAAACAAAACTAATGAGAGAGAGAGAGAGAGGGTTGTACCCTGCGTGTGAGTAAGGGGCGAGAGAAATAATAGATAAGTATCTACATTGAAAAAAAAAAAAAAAAGAAGAAGCAAAAGCCCAACGAGAGAGAAGGTTGTATACTCGTACCTTGCTGAGGATGAAGAACTCAAGAAGCCTCCACTGTTAGAAACTTAAAATTCAAAGTCGAATCGTCACGACAAAGATGATAGGTGAAGAAGAAAGGATTGTGGTAAAAGACTAAAAGATGAATTTGAAAGTTATTTAGGGGTTTTAATCTTAATTACATGCCATACTCATAAAGAGTTTAAAAAAGTTAGTTATTCTTTACATCTTAAATTATAATTTTTTATGATTTTAATTTGTTAAGTCTTGACTTAATAAATAAATAAATAAATATTTGACTTAAACATATTGAACCATTAACTTTGTACTTAATAATTAGTATTATATATATATATCAATGATATATGAATTTATATATCATATATATGATGGAGCCGAGCTTTAACCGAGCCAAGCCTACCCAAGCTCGGTTTAGGCTCGTTAAAATATTGAGCCTCTTTTGGGGGTCAGGTTTGACTCGCAAGCCTAAATATTGAGTTGCATGAGCCGAGCCCGAGCCAAGCTAGCTTGACTCGTTGACATCTCTATTTACGAGAGCTAAAAAAGGCCATTTTAGGCCTCAAAGCCCAGTTTTCCTAAAAACTTTTTATTTTTAGTAAGTTTAAATTTAATATATTTTAGGGTATTTTGAGTCCTAATCTATTTTAAGAAATCACTATTATGTTTTTTAAGGGTAGTAAGAGAATTTTTATTGAATTTAGATTTTTTACTATTTTAACAGTTTTTATATTTTTTTTTACAAATTTAGGCTTGTGAAGGAAGCCCTGATATATACTTAGAGAGGATGGCATGTGCAGTATTACACAGTATTACACGTAGATAATTAAAATAATAAATAATTTTCTTTAAAAAAATAAAATATAAGAGAGTTTGATTATGAGATAACCAACACCTTAAAAGTAGGGATTTTGTGAACAGTTGTAGAAGTTCTTTGATAACTGCTTTAACTTAATTATCTTCTCAAAAATTATAAAAAGCCAAAATCATCCTTAAAAGTATGAGATGATGCTTTGGTATTCTAAAGTCAGTTCTGAGACAATGAGTTTACGTTTTTTATAGATACCCTCATTAGGGATTAGACTTTCTTGTGGATTCAAGGTTCTTTAATTAAAGATTAGACTTTCATCAAAAAAAAAAAAAAAAAGTCAAGGATTAGATGGTTATCTTTTATTTCTCCGTTTTACGATTCTGCTGCGTCAAAAATGAGAGCATTTTGGCTGGAGCAAAAATGGTGGAACATCAATTGGAACGTGCGCATATACACGTCACTCATTCAGTTGTTTTTCACATAATCATTAAAAGACAAAATCAATTAGATTCACAGTGGGCATATGCGCACGCTACAACTGATGTTCCACTATTTTCGCTCTAAACGAAATGCTCTCCGTCAAAATCAAACCTCTTTTTTTCAAACTAGAACTCATATCATAGAGCTTAGTTAATATCTAGTCACACTGAGTGAGGATCATATATATAGCCACCCAATACGCTTAAAAATTTACAACATAGAAAGTTCAAAAGTTCTAAAAATTTTATAGACATCTAGACTCATATTCTAATACACGTAAAAAAAAAATTGAAGTCTAAAAAAATGTCTAATTATTTTATTGAGAATTTTAAACCTACTGTTAAGTTACTGTAAAAAAACCCAAATATGCTTGTGAAACCAATTTAACTGAGCCAATAGACAGAAATTCCTTAAGAAATAAAATTGTTTTATTGTTATAAACATTATATTCTACCCCAAATAAATTATGAGATTTAAAACCCCTTCCTAGATAATTTTAGAAAATGGAAAACAAACTTATTAAGGAGTTTGCACAACAAAGAACAACAGATTTATAAAATTTACAATAGATACATGCATGATATCAATTTTAATAAAATCTAATTTGAGTCTTCTTTCCATAAAATCTGTTCCCGAGCAAAATCTATCTCAGGAGAGATCTCTACAATTTTTTTTTTTATATACAGAGGTTATAACAGAACAGTATTTAACATGCTAATAAAAATTCAAAAATAAAACAAATAAAAAGAAAAAAAAAAATACTTGTACCAACCTTGTGTTTAGTGGTTCTTTGATCTGATGATGCTGGAGCTTGTAACTAATGGCAACGGAGAAGAAGGGAACTTCCATTTTCGGTTTGAGGGTGGTTTGCAGCAAGTTTTCAGGTGAGAGGGGTTGATAGCTTTGTGGAGGAGAGCAATGGAACAAGGTCTGATGCTGTTGTGAGCCGCAGCAGCATAGAAAGTGAGGTGGGAGATTACAGAGGAAGAGCAGAAGAGGGTGATGGTCTGCTGCTGCTGCAGTGTTAGGACTTAGGAGGGAGAGAGCAAGGTGGGCGTTCTCTTCAAAAAAAAAAATTATTTTTTATTTTTAAATCATTTTCTTCTCTTTATCTTTAGAAGATTTGTCACATGACAAAACTCTTTTCCTTTTTTATTTTAATTACCTTCCTTCTAGAGATTTGACATGTGACAAATCCTCTAAACAGATCCCCTCTCTTTATGCTTTCTATTTTATTGCTTTTTCCTTACATCTTTTAATATATTTTTTTTATTTGCTTTCTTTTAATTATATGATTTGTCATGTGAAAGCTTCTAAAAAATCTCCCCTAAATCTTCTTTCCATTAATTTATTTTCTCTCTCAAATATATTTTTTTATTATTTTTTCATCTAATTATATTTTCCATCTTTTTGATAATTTAAAAATAACAAAAATCGCTATTTGACCCCAAAACTTGAAAATCATAATCATTTTGAAGGTGTTTTAATGAGGAATCTAAATTTGATGTGAGAAAATTATTTTGACTCCCGGATTTAATTGTTTGGTCCAATCGACCAAATTAGGGGTAAAAATGTCATTTTTCTTGACGAACTTCAGATCAACCTAAGATCATACTCATTAGAAAAAATTTTGACTCATGACTTCAAATTTGAGGTTAAAAATAGATTTAGGACTGAAGAAGGATTGGGTGGGATCCACCAAGGGTATTTTGGCCATTTCATATAATTTTTGAGATTTTCAAGAACACTTAGCAATACCATTGGAGAAGGATTCAGGGATGATTGGGAGATAGGAAAAACCAAGATCAAGCCTCCATGAGCTGCATAGATCTAGAGAAAATCACTCTCATGCAACAAATTGAGGTGTCTATAGTAGTCATAGCACGCTGAAAAGTAGCACCAATATTCTTCAAACCAAAAGGTATGACTGTGTAAAGAAAATTATCCAAGGGAGTTCGAGACGCAGTGTGCCGAGCATCCACATATGGTGCATTCGAATTTGGTTGTAGCCATAAAACCATCCATAAAAGAAAACATTGCATGCCTTACAGTAGCATCAATGAGAAGATCCATATTTGGCAATGAGAATTCATCTTTTGGGCAAGCTTTGTTGATATCTCGAAAGTCAACTCAGCATCGAATATGTCCACTCTTCTTCTTCACAGGTACAATACTCGCAAGCCAGGTTGGATGTTGAATGGGTTTGATAAAATCAGCTTTCAAAAGCTTCTCTATTTCAGCTTCAATTCGCAACTCGATCTCAAGTTTGAAGATTTGAGCGGATTGTTTAATAGGTTTAATGGTAGAAAATAAATGAAGCGTATGTGTGATTAAGTGAGTATCCAAACCACACATATCATCATAGCACTAAGCAAAAACATCTTTATATTTCTTTAGAAAAGTTACAAGATCAGCCTTCTCTTCAGGAGACAGACTAGCATTAAAAGTAAGCATGTTTCATGTTTCCTTTGTTAGGTCCTCCCAGGTTCACTTCCTCCAAGGTCTCGAGGACTAACTTCACACCATCCTCAAGTTGCCCAGGTGCCTTCTGCACCTCATGTTGTTGTAGACGAAGAAATTTTGAGATCAAAATATGCCACATGGCATGATCTCACAAGATGAGCCCCACTAAAATAAGATTCTCTCAAATTGAATCTTTGATTAGTTCAAATGAGACCCACAAAGAATTATTAAATTAAGGGTTATAATTATTCTCATTAAATATGAATTATCCTAAAAAATAGGAAACTTCTAGATAATTCTCAAAAGAATTATCTAACAGTTATCCAATCAAAATCTAGATAATTCTTAAATAAAGAATTATCTTACATTGGATAATGTGGTTGAAAACGAGTATAACTCTATCCTCCCACATGTAGATAATCCCTAATTAAATTGAGAATTATCTCTAATTCAATGAGGATTCTCCCCTCGAAATCTATAAATAGGGGTAGTCCTCTCTCATTCAAAGGGGCTAGAAGGCCAGAGAGGATGATCAAGAAGGGGGACCAGATGGATCAGGACCGGGAGACCAGATGAACAGAAAGAAGGATCAGAAGGAGAAGTAATACTGAAGCTCTGTTGCTCTGACACCTGATTTGAAGACCTGAAGACCTAAAGATCTGCAGACTTGAAGCCCCAAAATACAGCATTCAAGCTTGAAGATTCAAGTTCTTTATTCTCTGATTTAAACTCAAAAGCCCAGATATCGACATCAAGATGAAGCTTTTGGCCAACATCTTCCATAAGTCTACAAGCAAGAAGAACAAGCCAAAAATCGGAGAAATCATCAAGCTCAAGGAAGGAAGATCAAGGAGAAAAAGCTCTAAAGCCTTGCTAGTCTGCTACCTTGAAGATCTGAAGACTTGAAGCCTCAAAATAAAAGCATTCAAGCCCAAAGACAAAGCTCTCAATCTCTGAATGCGCTCAAAAGCCCAGAGATTTCCATCAAAGTCGAAGCTTTCAGTCTACATCTTCTATAAGTCTACAAGCCCGAAGATCAAGCCGATGACTTCTTTAAGTTCGTCATTCTCTGAATACGCTCAAAGGTCCAAAGATCTACATCAAAGTAGAAGCCTTTAGTCCACATCTTTTATAAGTCTACAAGCCCGAAGATCAAGCCGAAGACTACGTAACAAATCCCCACGATTTGGTTCGTGAAATCTACAAATCTACCAATTTCCACCAAGAAGAATCCCGTTTTAAGAATGCGCTATTTTTAGCCCTTAAATCGAGGAACCCGGAGAGAAGAAACAAATGACATTTTCTTCTGTATAAAGAAAATCCCATGAGATTGTAATCTCCCCCATATTAAATCAATAAAATAGATTTTGTTATGCATATCTTGTTCGTTGATTCTCGATTAACAAAATTTGTGTGTACAGTTGTACCTCAAATACCTTAGCCATTGAAGGGGTGTCATCACTGTCCTCATCGCTTGGACATTCAATAATATATGTTTCAAGATTAGGCTCCTCAATCTTTATTCCCTTTGAAGCATTCATAAGTGGATCCTCGAGCTTCTATTGGTCAGGCTTAAACTAGAGATGTTATACAATTCGACCATCGGGCATGACAACCCTAGTGACAACCCTAGTGCAACGGGCTTTCTAGGCAGGTTGTTTTGGAATGAACTTAGACTCAACAGGCCTCTTTTTCTTTTCGTTCTTTTCTTGCTCTTGCTCCTTTTTCTTCTCTTTCTTCAACTTCCTCTTCAAGGGTACTGGCTCAGACATGGGGGTGTCGGGATTCGATTGCAGGACTGGCCATGCTAGCAAAGAAATGCCTCGAGGCAAAGATACTTAGCACTCACCCGTAGGGGCCAACTCATCATACACAACAGCATTAGTTAGATGGAACTCTAGCTTATCAAAAGGGCATGGATCAGCAATGAGTCGAACAATCTTCCAGTTCCAGATCCCTTTGCAACACTAATGATAATTATAAGGGACCAGATCCCTTTGCAACACTATAATTATAATGGACCAATGTCTGGGGTCTCCCAATAACAATTGAGAGGGGTAACAAAAAAACTCTAATAAGGGTAAAAACAAAATTTTACTGAGAGGACTTTATAATGTATTAAAAAAATTTTAATAGCCGTAATAAAGTTCTCTGTTATGGAGATTAATAGATGTTGACACTGTAGAGTAACTTTTTTTGTAAAAAAATTTTACAGAAAACTTGGGCTGAGTTACTGGCATCGGTTAGATTCATGATAAAATCGTCTTATTAACTCGGTTTGGAGTCAGGTAATTCGATCGAGTTTTGGAAACATGAAAAATGCTTTTGTTTCTTTCTTTTACTACACATGGTCCCACTTAATAGATCAGCTATATTAAATATTTTTCATTCTAGAATTTCCTTTGGACGGTTTTCTTCGGTACAACTGAGACAAAGAGAGAAAGAGATATGTTGGATTACGATTGTGAGATTGCATTCTACCTAACCAGCTTACCAACCATTCTAAAATCTGCACCATTTACAACAAAAACCAGATACAGTAAAGGAAAAAAGAAAGGATAAAAATCTGGGCTTTAGTTTAAAATGGATGAGGGAAACCACCTCTTAACCTCACAAAAGGTGGACATGTGTACAGTAGAGGAAAAAAGAAAGGATAAAAAATCTGGGCTTTAGTTTAAAATGGATGAGGATCTCCTTTGTTCTGGATCACAGGAAACCTCCTGTTAACCTCACAAAAGGTGGACATGTGTCTTAGGCAGGCCTATCATTTTAATCGACTTTTATCTATTATAGATAAAAGCCGAATATAGATAGAAGCCAATTAAAGTGATAGGCTCGCCTAAGACACATGTCGACTTTCTGTGAGGTTCACAAGAGATTTCCTGTGATCAATAGATAGAAGCCGATTAAAGTAATAGGCCTGCCTAAGACACATGTTGACCTTTTGTGAGGTTCATAGGAGGTTTCCGATTAATAGATAGAAGCCGATTAAAGTGATAGGTTCGCCTAAGAGGATCTTGGTTAAAGTGGTGAGTCCCCCAAGTTCGCCCTTTTCTTATGGTTTTAAAAATTACTAGTCACCCTTTTTAATGGATCTCACTCAGGGGTGAAGTCAGGAAATTTTTGTTGGATGGGCCAAATTAAATTACAAACAATATTTTTTTTTTTAAATCTGATTCACTAATTATTGCTCGATGATTTTGGTTTGGAAGACCAAATGAAATTTCGATAGGAAGCTTTTCTATTTTTTATTTATTTATATAAAATAAATAACAAAATTCCATCAAAATTAAAGAAACTTCACTATGAAATTTCGATGATTTGAACAAAATAATTTGATTTTTTAAATTATTATTTTAATAAAAATTAATTATTTCGACAAATTTCAAACTTGTTTGTCAAAGTTGTCTGCAATCTTTTAGAGCAAAATTTTAAGATTTTGATTTTGCCTACCTAAACGAAAATAAAAAATTTCAACGAAATTCAAAACCTTGACATATGTTAATAAATCGGTACGGTTGTAAATGAGTCGAGTCAAGCCAAGCTTTGTCTAGCTCGATTCGAGCTCGTAAACCTTGAACAAGGCTCAAGTTTGGCTCATGCTCGTTAAAAAAATTTGGAATCAGACTTGGCTTAGGCTCATTAAAATATTTTAGGCTCAAACTCGATTCTCAAAAAGCTCGTCTTGCAAAATTGCTTAGTTTAGTTCAAATACATTAATATTATAATTGATGATTATTATTATTTATAGCATAATATTTTCTTATATATATATATAGGAATATAGCTGTATAATCGAGCTGCGCTTTAATCAAGTCGAGTCTATCCTAATTTGGCTCAAACTTATTAAGTTAATAAACTTTTTTATTGGGCCAGGCTTGAAGTGTGAGCCTAATTATAGAGCTCATGTTCGGTTCATACGATCATAATTAAATAAGTATAAGACTAATTTTAAGAAAATATGTGTAAAATTGTAATTTATAAAGTTAAAATGGGTTATAAAATTATAATTTTAACAAATTATATATAAAATAGAGTAATTTTGAACCGGTCCGATATCAAACTCACGTGTGAATATTGGTAAAATTATAATTTTACCAACGATCCAATAGGTATCGGCCTGGACCGGTCCAATATCGACAGGTCCCAACTGGTATCGTCAATCCAGGGACCGATATTGCCGTTTCAGCGACTGGTCCGGCCGATATAATACATATATATATATATTTTAAAGGACAATCCAACATGTGGATCAGCCAATATTGGCGATCCGGATCGGGATCAGCCAAGACCGGTTTGATCCAAGATCCTGAGACTTAAAACTCTAATATCAAGCGGATTTGGATTGTACCAGCCGGTCCAATCGATACAAGGTTTTTTTTGTTTTTTTTGTTTTAATTTATAAATAGAACGGTCTAACTGGTATCGACTTGGGCCGCACGGTACCACCGGTCCGGCGACTGGTCCGGCCAATCCAAATTTATTTATTATTTTTCTTTATGGGCAATCCCACTTTTGTACCGGATCCGGACCGATAGTATCGCCGGATCAGATCGGATCTCGAGACTTAATCCTTGATTAAACGGTCATCTTTTGTTTTTTCCGTTTCACGATTCCGCTACGTCAAAATCAAACCACTTTATTTTTTTCAAATTAAAACTCATATCATAGTTCTTAATTAATATCTAGTAACAATGAGTGAGGATCATATATACGATATATATAGCCAATACAAGGCAAAACGACACTAGCTAGGATGAAACATTAGAGTTGCCTTGTATTAACCAAAATTAGAAAACTGACCAAGTGTGCAATATTGAGTGTAATTGCAGTAAGTAGAAGAAGGTAGTGGAGTCATCAATCACTTGTTCTTTCTACCACTTCTCATGAGCTTACTATTTTCTTACTTTTCTATCACTTTTTATCTATTGAACATCATCGTCTATCTCTAGATATGTCATGGACTAAAAAAAGTTCGACTACGATTGCTATATAGATAACCCTTTGAAGAGTGTTGCAGCTATTTTACGAGGGCATATGGTCTGGAGTGAAAATAGTAAAATATTAGTTATTAGTTAGAACATGTATGTATGTACGTCACACATATAACTGATTTTCTCTCTGTAAAAGGCAAATTAAATGGGTTTTCCACCAAAAAACAATAGTCAAATCATTTGGTCTGTTTATAAGCTCCAAGTGAGTGTTCTAAGTAAGTCCTAAGCAGATGTTACAATGCCATTAAGTCAAATGAGCCTAATTAAGTTCTCTCTCTCTCTCTTCTTTACTAGAAACTAAGCTAAGATGACCAAAACGGGTTGTTGCCAATATGAACCATGATATAGCCAACAAACCATAATCCTACAGCGATGTGAACCCGGCCCACAGAGTCTCCTTTCTTGGCCCACTAAACCTATGACCTCTTTATAAACGTATTCCATTTACAAGAAAGAAAATCGTCTACGATATTTTACTGCGATTTTTAGTGTTGTGATGCAACGTGTACAACAGGGCCGGTACTAGTAGCCGGTCACCCACTTTAGTGTGGATTATGTGGCGATCCGGTTGATACCGCAGGAAACATCGTATTAAATATCGTACACAAATTACTTCCCATTTACAAGGAAAAAAATTCTATACCTGGTGGGGATATTTGCTAAATACCAACACTTAGCCACCAATTAAGCAAAACCTACTTATTAAAGCATACATAGTGCTGAGGTGGCACCCACTTGGCATGAGTCAAAAGTTACTTATATATATATATATATATATAATCCATGGGCACAAACATTGGCCTGAATTTACCCATCGCATGGTTCTTGAGGGTGTGTTTGGTTAGTTGAAAAATGATAGAAAGAAAAGTAAAAGAGCACTTTACTTTTTTATTCATTGTTTTCTTTTAATTATGTAAAAAAAAATTTGAAGGGTTTTTTATTAAAAGTACAATATTTAAGAAAAAAATATTTTTCAATGGACCTACATTTTTCAATTAATTAAACGCACATATTTTGTTGAAAAGTAGAATTTCCTTTCCTCTTTAGATTCTAGTTAACCAAATACAGCCTAATTTTTATTTATTTATGTATTTTATTGTATGAATGAAAAATAAAAGGAAAAATTGAAAGAGGAAAAATTTGTGTTAAGGATATATTCTGGAAATAGACAAGCTTTGGTGGCCCATCAAATCGCACCACATGCACTTCGGGAGGGTGGTGCCGTCCTATCATCCCATCACAACTTTTGTTAATTACTTATAATTCTACATTTTCTCAAATTATATCTATTCCCGATTCTTTTCGGAGAGCATTTCGTCTGAATTTTTGTCTGTAATTTTTCCTACACCATGCGTTGCAATGCTTTGTATCATGCGTTACAACTAAGGTACAAGCATTGCAACGCATGGTGTAGAAAAAATTACAGGCTTTTTAGACCAAAGGAAATGCTTTCTTCTTTTTGTACTATTTTTAGTAGTTATTTTTAAAACTACCTTTATAAATTCACAAATATATAATCTCATATATCTCAACATGCAGCATAGTATATATATATATATATATATATATATATATATATATATATATAT
>JAUPMG010151569.1:0-24658 GCA_031762675.1 Pachysandra terminalis
GGTAAGGGTGGGGGTGGTGGGGTGTGGGGGTGATGGGTGAGGGCTAGTGCTGCTGCAAACAGTAGTAGCACCAGTGGGGGTTCACTACATCAACCCCCTTCCACCATTGGAGTGCTTCTTAACTTTTTCGTGCACAAGGCATTTTCTTAAAAAAAATCTCCAATTAAGCAGGTAAATTTTCATTTCTTTTATCATTTTTTTCCAAATGTAAGTGAAATATTAGTTTCCTTATATATCTGTTCTCTACTTGCAGGCGGAGATGGACCAGGTTAGAGCGTCACTCCTAGAGGGATCGCAAGACAACACTGGCCGTGATGACACTTATGCTAGGGTCACGGGATCCGAGAGGCGCGGCCGTGTTGGCGAGATGGGGATGGGCCATACCCCATCCAGCTTGTGGCCGCAGCCTCGAGGGATCATGACTAAAGAGGCGGAGGTTGCTACCTTGCGATCTGGTCTGGAGGAGGTCAGGTCTCGGCTAGTTCAAAGGGATTAGGAGTTTGCTCTACTATCTACTGTCTTGTCACATCCTAAACCTAGAAATCTCAAAGGAGTCTCCAAATTTAAGTTGTATCTCTCACCCCCTATCCCGATGGGAATGGAAAGCAATAATAAAAACATAAGGGGAAGTAATTTCAATAGTTGTAGTAAATACTTTAGTAAAATTACAGATTTTTTCCTTATTACATGAAACTGAATAAAAATGTCTAATTCTAATACATCAGCCTTATCTTCTAATCCTTGATTTTCTAATCCCTTTTCCAATGCTCTCTCATCATAACCTAGGCTTCAATCCTGAAAAATATAAATCAACAAACATAAGCCGGAAAGCCTAGATGAGTAATCCTTCAAAGCAAGGTATGTACTCATATCCCAATGTTATGAGATACAATATAATATAATGATATAATAAATAATGGTAGAATCTATAAAAAAAAATACATGAATAATGATGCTTATGAACAGATAGCAAACAATATGTCATTCTCTCCCAAATCTCACTTAGGTATATGAAACAATGGTCAACATCAAGGGTTCAACATCAAGTATGAAAATCAAATCAAGTGCGTCATATACAAGATACTTACAATAATATCAATGTCAAGAACCAAATCTAGAGATCTGATTTGAATCCCCAAATCTAGTTGATAACTCTCACCTCATATCTAGATGGGAGTGGATAAATGATATATAGCCAAATATCATTTAATTAAGAATGATATTATATAAAATTAAGTATAGAAAATTAATGTTAATAAAATAGTATCCATCACATAACATCCTTCAAACAGAAAACAGCAGAAAGTAAAATAAAACTAGTCTCATGCTTTAAATCAAATCCCTATTCACTAACCTATTTAACTAAGTACTGAATTTAGATTCAATAATACCCTACTACAAGATCTAATAAAATCATCGAATAAAACTCTAATTATTGGTAAAAGCTTCAAGTCATTCCTGTTCACCACTTTGGTCCTTATGGTCCATGTGCCCATCAACTATAGGTCCTGAAATATATAGTGCTCGAAAGCGTCAACTACACTTAGCTCAGTAAGTAAACAATCGAATATGGTTTACAATTTGAAGTACGGCCAAGGCCACTCTTCAATGGTAATCCGTATAACAATAATGAATAATTCATGAGATATATGCCAATACGTAAGTATAACATACTAAATGTGAAAGTATGAATAAGATATATATATATATATATATAAAACATTAAAATATGATGGAATGTAAGTAATCAACATAAAGCAACATGATATAATATGAAATATGATGGGGCTGATTCAATTATTAATTCATGATGTGCACCTAGCAAGTAAGATCACCACATCTGATTGAAAACAATCTTATATGCAATATGTATGATGTTGGTTGTATAGTATTCATTTTGTGTATGATTCACACCCGATCTTAATCGTACTAGCCAAGGATGCCTCACAATGTGAACTTTCATCCCTCAATACATGATTGAAATAGTAGATTATTCTATGTGCGCATTATAGTTTCTAGGAGCTTCGACCTAGAGGTCACAAGCGCCTCAGTTATTTCCGATCATAGGGACTTAGCCCAAGGCCTCACAATGTGAACTTTCCTTTGTGATCAAACATTAGCCAATCTACTAACAGAATTACACTCTTGTGATTCGGATATTGGGCATCATAAATATGAACCTTCCCTCAACCTTAAATTCTTATGAGTTGGATATTGGGCAACACAATGTGAACTTTCCCTCACCATGAAAGTAATTATTTTAAAAGGTCTATTGAGATGATCAGTCCCTCAACTCAAGAAAAATATAATGATGCATAAGCAAGTCTCCTCGCCTACTGTGATTTCCAAATCACAGTAATCTCATAATATCCTTAAAAATCCAGCAGTATGGACTTATATGCAAAGGGTGTAAGCATGAAATTGTTGCGTAAAATGTGTAATAATTCTACCTAGCATGCTGGACATCTTAAAAATACATAAAAACAATCATATCAAAATATTATGTTCCAACCAGCATGAAAAATAGTTCAAATAAGGTATAAGTATTTGAAACATGCATAATCAAGCATAACTAACATCAAATTTGGTCTAATGACGTCAAAATACACATGCTCACATAAATTCAATCAAAATAAATCAATTTGGTAGTTTTCGGCACGCCTTGGGGTTCTCGGCGTGTCCTCGGCACATGTTTCAGCACGCCTAGAACATGCTCGGCGTGTTTTCTAGTGTTTTGACAGTTTTGATGTATCGTTAGCATTTCGAACATAACGTTGTGTAAACATATCGGAATCACCTCAAACTTATTGTTTTAGAATATTAACTCAAAGAGGAATATAGAAAAAATATAAAATAAAATATATAAAATTATTAGGATAGTTTCTTTAATTGATGAACACAAAAGTTTACAGGTTATGGGTTTCTGGGTTTCTAGTATTGACACAGGGCCAGTAAATAAATCATAACTTATTACATTATTAATGAAATCACATAAAAATTGTTTTTTTGTGTTCCTAACTAATAGGGACATCTGAAAAAAATATAAAATAAATTATATAAAATATGTACATAGGTTCGGAATTCAAAAGTTCAAATCTATGCATTTTTTCCAGTTTTAAGGCTTAAAACTCAGTCTGTTACGCTTGGCGCGTCAGTCGGCGCATTGAGTAGGGTCTCAACGTGAGATCCAGGGGCTCAATAGTCACAGAAGGAGGCTCGATGTATATTGAGCTCATCGTGTGCTCACCGAGTGCTCTTCTGGGTAGGTTGGGCCCTTGCTCGGCTCACCGAGTACTGACCGAACAACAGATTCTGGGCCGTTGTTCCAGAATTCTGATATAGTTATAATTTTAATCATTTTCTTTCTTAAGTAACCTCCCTTAATATCAAATTCAAAACAAAACCCAATTAAAATACTTAGGAAAACATAAGTAAATAAGTAGTTGTTAAATTGCTTTGAAAACTAACACGGTTTTTGAAAACTTACTTCATACAATTGAAAAACAGACTTGAAACTTTACTTAAATCATAAAAAAAGTTTAATCCGAATACTTACCTTGATGTTGCTGGGTTGGAGGAGAGAATTCATCTCTGCTTTTCTTCTTCCTCTTCTTCTTTGCTCCAAGGAATTATTGTGATTTTCGAAATTAAGCAAGGCCTCTTATTTATATGTTTTCAGCAAACTTCCTACTTTTATTAGTATTAGTTTTTGAGTTCTAATCCTGACCCTTTATTGGGATGTATTAGTTTCTAAGCCATTAGATCAATTCCTAGCTCTTCTAGTTCAACTATGTTTCTATATTTGAATTTTACAGTTCTAGCAAGTTTCTAACTCCTATGGAAGTTTCTATTTGTGTCTTTTAATCTAAGACATTGATTTAAGTTAAAAGTTCCTACAAGATCCTAACCACACATTAAAACTTAAAGAGTTATAATTGTGTGTGAAACACTTTAGTTTCCTATAGTGCAGCCCACCAATCACAAACAGTCAAAGTCAAATCTATAGCTAACCTACTAAAATTTTAAATTAACCCATATATTAATTACACCCTAACCCCTATACTTATGTTAATTACAATTTAATCCTATATTTTGGTTGGGTTATTACAATCAACAAAGAGTATGCAATGCAAGGGTGTTGTTAAGTATGCAAATATATAAAGTTCCCACATGATCAATCCTTCTTTCGGCAAGATGTCTTAACGAACCATCCCCCCATACAGGGCCACTCTCAAAGATAAGATATTCCATGTGTGCAACTTGGTTTTAAGGGGCTTCGACCTAGAGGGCACAATTCCCCCACTTATTTCTGATCAAAGGCAAATATCCAAGGTTTCACCAATGTAAATTATCCTCAATGAATCATACATATTTAACGACTAATAAAAGGGTATCATGATTCAGCTACTAGGCATCACTTTAGTGAAATTTCCCTCCAATCATATCACCTCAACTCATTAGGGGCCCCCATTCAAGGCCTATCCCTTAAGTTGGGTAACAACAAGCATAGTCCAATATAGGACAGTAATAGATAAATTAGTCAAATAGTCTCTTGTGTTAATCTAATCCCATGGGTATCACATAGGATATTAGACAAAGCCATCACAGCAAGGTGGTCCATATGCAACTCATAGATTCAGGTCCTTTAATTAATGCACACACACATTGATTTATAGGCATATATTCAAATCAATGAACACATGAGCACAATCTCATGATTCTAAACTAACAAGGCATATAAGTACCTAAATTCGCATATTAGGTAAGGATATTAATCTAAGCATAATAAACATGATATGATCATGGTAGGCATGAAATAAGGATTAGTTTTAGAAACAATATATATATGTCTTAGATAGTTCTATGTAGTGAAGACAATAGGTAACACCAAAACACTCATATAGGCATAAGTATCATATCACAAGTTTATGTGTCAATTTTTGTACCTAGACATTCACATAAAAGGAGAATGGGGCTATTGGATGGGTTTTGGGTTTGGTTCCTTAAGGATCTCAAAATATCATGTTGCTAGGCAAATTCTCAGTTGACTAGATATTTGTTATGGAAGGTCATATTTTGTTAGGCACATCTCCAATGGCTAAAAACATGTCAAATCATCTAGGTTAGGTCTATTACAGGTGTCCAAGGTTTAAACCAGTCCAAAGGGTCACAGTAGGTTTCGGTGAGGTCCTCGGCAGGGTCTAAGTTTGCCGAAAATCCTAAAGTGGTGCTAAACTTTCCCAAACTTTGGGGTTTGGTCCAAGGGTGTCTCATTAGGTCAGATTAGGGTCTAACTCAAATCCTAAAACATGGCTCAGCGTGCTGCTCAATGCCCCGAAACTGGATCGGCGACAAATCCAGGGAACTAGAAATTTGACTGTAAGGCTTGGCATGTTACTCGACGCGCCAAAAAGGTCGCCGGAGCACAATCTAGGTAGTTTCTAGTTGGGATTTCTCCCAAAGGTCACTTACCATCTTGGAATTCTTCGAAAATAGGTTTTAGGCCTTGGGATTTAATCTACACAAAGATCTATTGGTTTTTTCGATTCAAAATCTAGATTTTTTAGGTTTTACCAATCTTATATGTGCATGCTATTTACAAGAGATTGATATTTAATATTTATAGGCTTACTATTAGGATCATGAGGAAAGGGATAGTACAATCAAACATGAACTTACCCCATGGTCATAACATCAAAATAAAAGTAAATACACAAGACAATGAAAGCAAACTGACCTTGTTGTTGTTGATTTGCTTCTAAGATACCTTATTCTTCCTTGGTGTTTTCTGGAGTTCTTATCCTACTCTAAGTGTTCTCCACAAAATCTAGGTGTGTTGATGTGTTTTGTTTGCTTAGCTACTTCCCTTTTTCTAGAATTTTAGAAACAAGGTAGGGGTTTTAGAAACTATTGTATTAGGTGTTCTGGGTTTTCTATTTTCTTTTACAAATTCAAATTCTTAGTTACTAATTAGGTTGTAGGGCATCTAGAGGTTTCTTATTGTTCCCTTTTAGTTTGTCTTGGGTCCTAAGTAATCTCTTAAGTTACTATTTGATTGATCTTACTAATTCCTTTAGTTTCTATTTTATAGCTTAAGCCTAGTCATGAAGTCAATATTGCTGACCAAGTCAAGCGGTGACTAGACCAATTTTAGTGACTTAAGGGGATTTCAAAACTAGCCTATTTATATTAAGGTTTTGATGTGGTTTAATTATTGATTAATATTATTAATTTATTATTTTATTAATTAGGCATTTTTATGAAATTACTATTTTACCCTTTTGGTTTCAAATTACTAGTTTTGGATATTTCAGGTCTTTACATGTCCAGGCCGAGACAAATGCTCAGGTTGCTGAATTAGAGCGCTTGGTGTATTGAGCCTGACTCATCAGCAGGTAGAATCTCCATGAACCTATCTATAGTCTTTAGTTATATTTGATATTTGCTTTCATACCATGATAACTAAAACTAATTTATATAATCTGTATTGTAGAGTGTAGGAGATCAACAGGGGCCTGTAGGTGTTGATCCATAGCGACTTTCGCTTTCCATTCATGATCCCTATTTACTATTGATTTTGTAGTTTTGCTCTTGATTGATCTATTTTACTTCTTCTTCCTATGTTTTATATTTCTTTTTAGGTTATTAAGTGTTGTGAAATAGATATGGGTAAGTGAATGGTTCTTTGGGTATGGAAACTAGTTTACTTCCTTGAATTGTGTTTGTTCTTCTACAGGTTTCATAGAATTGAATTGTAATTATTTGCAGGTTTGTAATCTTGTATAAATCGGGAAATTCTTAAAAAAAAAAAAAAAAAAAAAACACAGACATTTAACGACGGTCTTACGAGCCCGACGTTAACTCCCACCTTCATCGGCAGTCCGAACCGCCACGGAATGGCCAATAAAAATAATATATATACTTTTTAATAGCGGTTTATGACTGCCGACAATTTGTTTATAATTCACGGCGGGTCTTCAAACCCGCCGTAAATGGCGTATTCAACGACAGTCTGACTGTCGCAAAAATGCCTCTTTAACAACGGTTTTGGACCGCCGAAGATATTCCTCTAATTTTCGGCGTTCCAGTTAAACCTTCGTCCCCATCCGCCGAGAATTCATTCCCCGGCCAGGCATTGCGCAGGGGTCTCCATGCCCACCGTCAATTCCTTTGTCGGCAGTTTGGAGAACTTGGACGGCGGTTTAGGACCGCCAGCAAAAACCTTATGATTTGTAGTGATTCCCTTGACGGTCTCGCCACATTCCCTCGGCCGGAAGGTTTTTCCTTCGCCAATGGCGGAGTTCCTTTTTTAAGACCTGTCTCTGGGCCGACAACTTTGGAGGCCAACATTTTGATCGATACCCCTTTAGGGAACGGGTTGGTGTCCCTTCCATTGCTACCTTTCCTTTTTCTGGGAATTTGAGCATCCCCTTGTTAATATTCTCCTACACAATATTACGAAAAGCAAAGAAATTAGTGGTAGAATGAGTTTTCGAGCCATGCCATTTGCAAAAGTCTCCCTTATTTATTTCTTCAAGTGAAGAGAGTTTGTGACCATCTCTGAGTCTTAAAACCCATCTCGTAGGAGATGGTCGAAGATCTCATCACTCTTGGATACGTCAAACGTGTATCACTTGGTGTCATCATAGATGTCCTTTTTGAAACCCTGGCCAGACACTTGATCATCCTTCCTTTTTAGGAACGAACATACCACTGGTGTTTTTGCCACTATTTCGACCATATGTATTTCATAGTTTGGATCCTGGTAATAGGTTCTGAATGTGGCCATTTTTCATTGGCTTTCTTCTTTCAGATGCCATTCATACTTGGTCACCCGAGAGGATAGCTTGAAGAGATCTTTGATTTCCATCCCATTGAACTTCTTTCGAAGTTTGATCCTCATACCGTTTCAGGACAGCTTGACAAATTCGTTCTCGGGAAGGATCACCTTGCACTTATTCTTAGCCCTCTTAAAACGTGCTATGAATCTGTCGGTCGATTCGTCACGCAGTTGCCTTAGCCTGGCCAAATCGGCCATTGAAACCTCTGGCTTGATTCTGTAGAACTGAGCGTGGAATTTCTCCTCTATCTAATTCCAATTAGGTACAGAGTTGGGAGCCAAAGTTATGTACCATGTGAAGGCATATCCTGTCAAGGAATTACCAAATAGCCTCAGCTTGCAACCATCACTAGTCGAGGCCTCACCGCATTGGATGGTGAATCTTCCGATGTGTTTTACAGTCGACTGACCATCTTCACCGGAGAAAGGGATAATTCTGGTATTTTGAATCCCCTTGGAAATTCAATACGGCAGTCGATTCATCCAGGATAGGGCCTTCAATATAAAGGCATGTTCATCCTTTTATTTGGAAGGCGGTCCAAGGCCTCCTGAACCATGTGTTATACTTGGTTTCGGTTAAGACCTCTGACCATTGGATCGGTCATGTCATTGATCTCTTAGGGCAAATCATTATCGACCACTAAGGGTGGATTTGCCCCCTGTCTGATATCTACATTTCCCGACAAGGATTGTCCCCTGGCATTTTTTTCATCTAGCCTGGGTTCCCCCAGACCGATTCTGGTAACAGGTATTGGTATATTTTCAGTACGGCCATTCAGCCTCATGGCCATCGGTGTTTCTCCATGTGGGGGAACAATATTTTGTTGCCGATCATTGGGACCAGTCATTATTCGGCTAATGCTTTCATTAAGCATTACAAAGGATCGATTAGTTTTAGTCATCAATTTCATAAAGAGGTTAACCATGGTTTGTAATGAAGCCTATATCAACCCGTCTTGGTCTCCCTACTGTTGAGCGGTACTAGATGCAGACCCAACCTCATTTATTGCTCTGGGAGGATTATGTGCCGATGTTCTCTACCTACTGAAGGCAGATGTTCATCATTATCCTCTCCCATGACTCTTTGGCCCTGTCTTGGCGTCATTTACACATAATGTCCCACCGAGTGTGCCACAAAGGGTATGTTCCCTCCCGGGTCCCCTTCCTACCTGTTAGTCGTGTGTGGTTAGGCGGGCAGTTTGCGTGTCCGGCGCGATGTGTAGGTATGTGTGTGTCCTGCGGACATGCTAGGACTTACTAGTCCACAGATTGGGGTTTTGAGTTCTGACCCCAGGCGCCAATCCACAATCTGACCGATTTGCCGGAGCAATTGGAGGTGCAATAGGCCACCGAAAATGCGTCTATTAGGCTATTAGGCGATTGTTTTGTAGGTTGGGGTTCTTCCTTTCTAAGAAATCCTTCAGATGGTGAGAATATGATTGCCAACGTAAAGCAAAGAGAGTCTAGCTCCTAACCAAGTGTTTATTCAAAATTAAATAAAGGGATCATCAATGACATAAAAATAAACAACTAAAAAGAAGTTAGAAAGAAGGTTGGTGACCAAGCAGTGGCTATCACAGTGTCCATGGTCACGTTCCTGGATATATTACCTACAGGCAGCTTTTCGAGAGAGAATGATAAATATGCAAAAGGTGGAAAGAAGACTGATGAATGCGGAGGGGTTATCGCAGTGGCCGTGATCGCACGTGAAGGCTGGATAAGCGTTCAAGATTGAGAGCAGCTTTTCGAGGGGTGGCAGTGTGATCAGTCTGAGGTTGAGAACAGCAGACTCAAACCAGATTGATTGGTGAACAAAAGGGCTTCATGTTCCAGTGGCTGTGAATCGCACATGCAGACTGGAAGGGCTTACTAATACTGAGAGCAATACTCTAGGGAGAGAGTAGTTGGTGAGTGGCAAAGGAACCGAGCATTGTTGGTGCAATGGAGGCAATGAAAGGAACATTGGAGACCTAAAAATCTAAAGTTGCAGCGTGCGCTGGATTTTGAGTTTGTGTTGATGTGTTTTGGAGGGATTTGGAAGAAGCAAGTCCTCTGTCTTTTATAGAGTGGCTTGATCGACTATGTAACTATTTGTTACAGTGTATATTTGCTTATCTTCACCGACCATTAACAACACAACACGTGGCACTAGAACGCCACGTGTAGTGCCGATTATGGTGCCAAGATGCCAAATTTCACATCGATCACGAAATAGGAATAAGGCACAAGCGCAGCGCTAATCAACAGTGTACAAGGTGCCAAGTGTAATGCTGATCACGACGTACAAAGAAATCAAATGAGCACTGATCAACAGCATACATGAAGCCAAGTGTAACGCTGATCAACGGCATACAGAAATCCAAGTGTAATGCCAAAAGCAGCACTCAAGAAGCCATGTGTAGCACCGAACACGGCGCACAAATAAGTTAATGCGAACATTAAGTGTATTTGGCGCTTGTAGGACTAATTCAGCACCATTGCACATGAACATGATGGAGTCATAGATGTGCGACGCATGGCAAGGAAAAGCAAGCCAAGTGAGCTCACGCGCCCGATCCACTCCCCATGAAGAGATAAAAGCACGAGAATGATCAACCCACGTTCTGAGCAAAGATGACATGCAGATTTCCGTGCAACCGAATTGAAAGGTTACATGATCTATCAAAGCCACGCTATAAACAGAAAAGGACCTACTTCTTCTCAAACCCTCCAGTAGCATCTACACAAATCTAACAACGTCTAGAACAACGCTGCATCTCAGGCTTCTATGTCTCTTATCCTCCTTATCGTTGCCTCTGCTGCAACACTAATGCCCAGTTCTTCTGTTGCTCAACAATCACCCTCAAGCCCTGGAGTATTGTCCTCAACATTGGCAAGTTCTTCTAGTCTGCATGTTTGACCACAGTAACTGGGATGAGAAGCACCTTTGTTCGTCGATCAATCCGGTTTGAGTTGCTACTCTCAGCCTCAAACTTATCACACTGCCTCCCTCCGAGAAGCTGCTCTCAATCACTGATGCCTATCCAGCTTGCTCACGTAACCGCTGCCGCTGCATAACACCTTCTGTTCATCATCCTTCTTTTCTATCTTTTGCATTTTTTAATAATTCTCTCCCGAGAAGATGCCTGCAAGTAATCTATCCAGAGCTGTGACCACGAATACTACAATAACCACCGCTAGATTACCAGCCTTCTTTTTATCTTCTCCTATATTTTTGTTTGCTCAAATGTTATAGACGATTCTATTATTTAATCTTGAATAAACACTTAGTTAGGAACTAGAGTCTCTTTTACTTCATGTAGGCGATCATATTTTCACCATCTGAAGGATTTCATATGGTCCTAAGGGAAGAGAGAACCCCATACCTTTCATACAATCGCTTAATAGCCTTAAACAAACGCATTGCGATGGCCAGTTACACCTCTGATTGCTCAGGCAACTCAAACAGACTGTGTGCTTAGGCGTCTGGGGTCAAAAACCCGAAGCCCCTCAAAAATTGTGGACTAGTAAGTCCTGGTACGCCTGCATAACACACACACACATATCACTTACACCAACACCGCGCCTAGCGAGAGATCGAAGCCACGCCCGTGCTTCATACGCGCGCGCAACAGATAACGGCCCACACAGTGAGGGAAACACACCCCGAGGAGGGAACACCATTCAATTCGGTTATATAACTGTCTGCATGTCATCTTTGATCAAGACGTGGGTTGATCAGTCCCGCGCTTTTTGCTCTCTTTCTAGATAGTAGGACCAGGTGCATAAGCTCCCTTGCCTTTGATTCCTCTTGCCACACATCACACATCTATGACTCCATTATGTTTCATCCGCAACACTGTTGATTATTCTTGCGTGTGCTTGGTGTCGTACTCTTATTGGTTTCCTATGAGCACTAAGTATTGTGCTCACATTAACTTATTCGTATGCCATATTCGGCGCTACACTTGGTTTCTTGGTATGATGTATTCGGCGTTACACTTGGCTTCTGGTATACCATTCTCGACGTTACACTTGTCTTCCTTGTGCGTCGTGATCAGCGCTACACTTGGCTTCCTTGTGCGTCGTGATCAACGCTACACTTGGTATCCTGGCTCCTAGTGTCTCATTGTGATTCTCCATTGAAGATAGGTGAATATATGCCACAATAGGTTCACACAACTTAGGTTCATAGAAGATCTTCATTCTCAACATCTGGCTTTAGCCTGCCCATCGGGTAGGTCAGAGCTGGGATTTTCAACCCGTCAAATAAGCAGGTTTGGTTTGAGTTCAACAACTTCAAACTGTAGGGGGTGTGATATCCAATTTCCACAAACACACATCTATAACTGTTGTTCGAAAATTAATCGGTCACAATCTCTTTTCATTTTGGCTGAGATCGGTCATGTTGATCAGGGGAACGAACGTGATAGAACTTAAACAGTTTAATAAAGGAAATATTTTGACCCCAGATATCGAATACACTATTGGTCAAACTATCAATGGAGTCTGGGTATGTAATCAGTCACCGACACAACAAAACTTGTAATAAATAAGATTAGTTCATGCGATTGTCAAAGGTTAGGGTTTGTCTCTTCAATGGGTTCAATACTTCAAAAACTTAATTGAAAAGTGTGAAGTACTAGGATTACAATAGCACCGATCATCGACCAACCAAAAATACAATAAAGTTAACAAACTAAAAAGAATAAAACCAGATGGATCTGATTCGCCTAATTGTGGGAGACAATGCTACTATGGATGCATGATCCTAGTCCGAATAGGCTACTGAGGGATGTTCGATGAGTCACATTTAGGTCTGCTCAACATAAAAACGACCGAGGGCCCTACATACGAGGGACTTGCTCGATATGGGTTAAGAGAGTGCAAAAATACCCTCAAAGATAGGAGTCAATTTCTTCTGCTCCATAACGTTCGGCCATCCTCTGCTCTACCGCGGGATGGCCGACGTGTGTAGTCCTCATCCGAGTGTGCATCACGCGGGACGGTAATTCAGGACAAATGGAATGTCTTCCGTTAACTGAGTTTGAACGTTTAAAAAAATAATAATAAACGAATGATTCAAATCTCTTCAAATAAACGAAATATTTGAAGGAGCAAGATTTCGGGCATCAAAGCGACATTCAAATTGCACATGGGGAACGAGAGATTCAAATCGCACGTTGGGAACTAGAGATTCAAATCACAGAAAAAGGGAAGGGTCATGAAGGAGAGATTCAAATCACATACAAACCAAAGAACCCAAATCCTCTAGAAGGTACAAACTGTATTTTCTCTGGTAAGTCCCGACCACTCAAACTCTTCTTCTCCTTCATTTTCTCAAAGTAATTACTTCCTCAGGGCATGTGAGTCCCGCTTCTTCTCTCTTGCTCATCATCTTAAGAATCTTTTATGAATTGGCTAATTTCCCAAATCATTTAGTAAGAACAGATCTTTTTATCTCATAGAAATGGCTTTCAGATTCAAATACTTTTAGATGATTAATATTTTCTTCCACTTCTCTTCTACAAGGCAACTCAACAACTTCGGCAAAGGAAATCACACATACACAGTGAGTTTTCTCCTCAAATTTTGATTTTGATTTTACTTAAATTTCCTCTTCCATTTGAATGTTCTAGTTGCATGAATAGTTATCATGAATAAAATGCAAAGTCTTGTCCCACGGGTTGAACCAAACTACTTGGTAAAATCAGATTTAGGATTTTTTTTTTATTTCTCATGAATTTTTGTCTTTTTATCATCGTTGGTGTAAAATACAAAGTCTCGTCCCACGGGTTTAACCATTGGATTAAGGATGATTGCTTGATATTACCCATAGTTAGCTACGTTCTTGTTCACAAAGAATATGAAGAGGACCTGCACTTTTTCATCCTCCCAAAACTTGACCCTGTTTCCTATTCTCAGCTTGAATCTATAGTGTGTTAGGTTGGGATTCTATAATTTGGATTCTGATTCTCATTCAAGATTGTCAAAGGCTGGATTCTCACTGCTGATCATCAGAATCCAGAATCCCATTTGGATTCACAGGATACTAGCATTTGATTATGGATATAGCCAAAAATAGGTTAGGTTGGATTGCGTTTGGGTTAGGTTATAAATACTTTCGGTTGGATTTGGCATTTCAAAGATGTCAAGAAAGCTACCTAAACCTGTTCTTCCTTTAGGCTGATGTATTTATACTGTAAAGCCAATGACTTGACCAGACCTTCTATATAGCAAATGCATATGGAGAGAACGCAACTTTAGGATCCTAAACCTCTTCTTTTGAAATTTGTATTGTTGTCAAAGTGATTTTTATGTTTGTGACAGAACTTTGGAACTTATCCAACCAAAAAAAATTAAAACTATTTTTTCTTATTTTTTATTTTTTTAATGAAGTTGGACCAATTTTAAGAGTTTATTGTAAGTGGGATAACAAATGGGGCATCTCTACGACAAGGTGAAAATCTGACTTGGTTTTTGACCGAATCAGACAATTTTTAATAAATTAGGGTTCAGCTTGGAATAGAAACTTGTCCCGACTTGGATCAACTGATTCGGACCGGGATTGTCCGATGCTTTACCCCATGGACCTTGTACAGTAATGTTCTTAGATAAACAATAAATTACTGTATTTGTGGTGACTAGCTTTCAAATTATTATTTCTGTTGTGTTTATTTTTATTCATCAATTTGTTTGGAGGTTTAGGGTTTAATATTATTTGATTCTTTTATTTCGTTGCTGAGATAGGAAGTTTCACGTTTAACCTAATTATGAAATAGTAAAATAAGCCTTATAATTTATGCTTCAATTGGTGAATTATATTAGATTAGATTCAAAAATTTAAACAATTAGCTTTCCTTATGTTTTGTTGTCTTTGTTGTTGTTTTTTATACATTATCATCATCACATGGCAAGTTCAAGTTCCATTTCTTTAAACCTAAGAGAATATTAGTGTGATCCTGATCTATTATCCCTAATTGATTCAATGGATGAATATAAGAAATGGGAGTGGTCTCAAAAAACAAAACTTGGAAATACCTTAGGTTCTGCAAAGATCAAGCTCAATTTGGGTTTGATTAATGATGCAACTAAGTGTTGGAATTCAAGGGATGTAGTGTTTAAATTTCATAATTTTGAGATGTGCCCTACTCTTGAGCTTGAGGAAATATGAAGGTTGTTAAATTTTTCGTTGGATGGTGATATCATATATCCAAATATAAAGTCAGGATGTAATAGTTAATTTTCAAAAGTGCTTTCAGTGAGTAAACATCGTTTGGAAAGGGAAGTTGGTGGGGAGTATCAAAGGTGTTCGTTAAAGTTACTTTTGGAGATTTACCATGAAAAGGAAGTAAAGGATGAGAGCAAATATAATTCATTAACACTTGCCATGCTCGGTCATATCATATTGCCAATAGATAGAGAATACATGCATGGTTCTCTTTGTAAAATAATGATTGTGCCAATGATTTTTGTTGACATATTAACTGGTCTATCGGAGTGTTCACTCAAAAATCAAGTGGATTCCATTGGATGTATGGCTCTCTTGCAAGTAAGTTTTGAATGACAAATGTGTTTGATTATTTATTTTAAATTTTTTGGTTTGTACAATCAATAATTTTATTATTTCCTTATTAGGTATGGCTTTTGGAGCATATCCCTTTTCTCGGTTTACTAAAGGAATGAGATTTTATAAATTAACAAAATCTATTATTAGATCATATCTTTAAACGACCTCGAGCAGTTTTCTTAAGCGTTGAGGAGAATTTAAATTATTTAATCAACATAGATGATAAGGATATTGTGTGGAAATGAAAGTGGTACTTCAAGTCCGAGTCATTGCGTCACCATCACGTTATTACAACCGAAGGACAATACATTTTACTGGTTGGTTCATGTTCTATTACACCTTATATACCCCTAAGTGTGCTTCATTAATTTGGATATTCTCAAAGCATAAACCCTCCTAGCGTTAGTAATTTGAATTAGTATAAATTGTACAAGAAAAATAAAGACTATTTTAGCAAGGTATGGTAATCTACTAAGGAGCAAGACAATTCATTCCTACAAGAGGATGAGTGAAGTGTACATGTAATTTTTTATCCTTCTTTATTGTATTGCATCTATATTTTTATCAAAATATTAGATTGTGAGAATTTCTTTTTTATTGACTTATTGTATTATAATTTTTGTTCTTACCAGGAAGAATGTGGCACGAAAAGAGGTATATGTGGTTTTTGAGGGTAGAAATCCAGGAATCTATGACAAATGGGAAGAATATAGTGAACAAGTGCTTTTTTATGTCGGTGTGGTTCACCGTTCTTTTAGGACACAATGTGAAGCTAAACATTACTTCTTTGAATACATACATCGTGAGACTGCTCATGCAATGATAGAAGATGATGAACGCGAGCTCCGACCCTTGAAAGCATAACCCAAGACTTATCATCAGAAGCTTCTTTTTATGTTGGTTGTTTTGATTGTATTCAGCTTTGTACTGATTCCTATTTATGTAGGATCAAAATAATATCCATGTTTGTTAGGCATAACACTTTGTTCTATGAACCTTTACTTTGCTTTGGAACATGAAAAACATTGCTATGAACTTTTATTAAGATCTTTAACATTCCAGATTTGTGCCAGATTTAATTCAGTGTGAGAACCATAGTTGAAATATATCTTATTCGAGATTTGGTACCTCATGAATATACCTAATATCATCATCATATAAGGTAATGTGGTGGCATTTGTGTATTTTTATTTCAATGTCCATTTTCTTGTTTCGATATACAATTGACCTATGCTTCTGATTCAGCTTACATTTAAGTCTGAAACTAATGTAGCAGTACGTGTGATGATGTTTGGAGTAGATAAAGATCATTGGTTCATACGGAGGCAGGGCAAGGCAAGATCTTCCCAAGTCGGTTAAACTTGCAGAGACAGGTAACTTCAATTTCACAGCAGCTGTTTCAAGAAAATGTAAACTTGAAGAGGCAGAAAAAGCATTCCAGGATCTTGACAAGGGAAGCATTATTGGCCGAGCCATAGTTGAGATAATGTAGCTAAGGATCTCTTTTACCGTGCATTTGGTTATTATTTGCTTGATCTTGAAGATCATGATATCTAATTTCATCTTTCCAATAAATCTATCCCAATAAGAGAACCGCCTAAAATGTCTGAGAATTATCATATTTGGTATGCATTTTGGTCATTCAACACACAGAAATCGCTCTGGAAATCTCAAACCAATAGTTTACATCTGACTTGAAATGCCTTTTATCTGCTCAACTCTAAACCAATGTTTTAACACCCGGACTGCAAATCTAACTGGTGAAGTGTTTACTCAGTTCAATCGGTAGTTCAAACATTGCTATAAACTTTTATTAAAATCTTTAATGTTCTTTTTGAAATTGAGCTTAAAAGAACATCATTCTCATCGAGTCCATGAACTGTGAATGGAAAACATATGCTGTTACGAGCCTCAAGTGCTGCATTAGTAAACTGACATTATAAATCGACTTGATTCTGAACTATGGAGTATAACAATCTCTAGGACATTAACCAAACCTTTTCACAATAAGGAATAAAGAATTTTGTGGATATAATACTTCCAATGGACTTGAAATATACAAAAATATGCATGCAACAAGAAGTAAGCTCTAAGACATATATGCAAGCCACAATCATATTTGACAACAAGGTATCATTTCATCATCTAAATATTGTTTTCTAAATACTTGGTGCTCCAATTGGATTCATAACCAAGTATGGGATGATTTCAGTTATATCAATGCTTCTACATGTTTCCAATTTATTCCGGTGCTAGAAGCATCATTTTTAACTGAAATATAGATAAAATTGTATACATGGCACAAGAGAAAATTTAAACTCATTCAAATCTAGGTTCTGAGATATGAATTCCAAGTTAGAGAATAACTTGCTCAGCCCGAACACTAATAACGCTGGTTCAAATAGTATCAACATAAAGAAAAGGAGAAGTTATCGATTAATACCCAAAGAATCAGTGAAGGAAAGGTCATTGAGTAGCATGAAACATACAAATAAGAATGTAAAGCAAATTACCAAAGCCAATATTATTATATTTGCAGACGTGATCTTAGGCCAATGCTCAAGAGAATTAGATTTTTCCTTCAGCTCTGAAAGTCAGTTATCCCTCCCAAAATTAGAACTTTTGTGTGGACCACAATGCTCAAGAGAATTAACACCTCTCAAGAAACTAGAAACTATGGCCAAAGGCCAAGTCATATATGTTGATGTTAATTCTTTTTCTATCACTACTCATCAAGATAAGAATATCATGAAAGCTTGGAGCCTCCACCCATGTAGCTTCTGGAATATCAACATCCACTCCAAAGCCCAAGAGACCAGCAATTGAAGACACAGTAAGCTAAGAAAATAAAATGCACAAGTAGGCAGCAAAACAATAGGCCTGTAGCTTAGGAGAGCACCGAGTAGATCACAAATAGCAAGCAGCAAATCAACAGCAGCAAGTCAACCAAAGCAATCTGGGGAGCAACACCACCCAATAGTCAATTGTTCACCTCACATTTCAATACATACTTATAGGAGGACGAGTCCTTTCCGGACAGAGTAAAAGCAGAAACTGGACACCAAAAACAAAGTAAAAGCTCCAAAATCAAAAGGAACAAAGTAAAGTTAATAACCCAGCAACATTAATCCTTCCATTGCCAGCAGGTTGTACACTCCCTGAAATTTAACAAGGTCAATTAGGTGATATAAGTAACATTAAACAGAAAATGAAATTTCTCTTACACCACTTCTTACATTGTTGGGGATGAATACATTACCTATAGTAGCATTTTAGTAGTAATCACTTTTCAAATGGTTGAGCATCGTAAGGAAACAAAAATGGCTGCATAAAATAAATATAATCAATACCATGAATTATGAATATCAACCATATTTAGATTTTCATTACAATTACCTGTAGTAGCATTTGAGTATATCCTTATGTCATTTGGCCAGGATTCAATTGCTGACCTTGAGGCAAGCCACATGGATTCAATTGCTGACCTTGAGGCAAGCCACATGTCATTTGGCCAGGATTCAATTGATGACCTTGAGGCAAGCCATATGTCATTTGGCCAAGATTCAATTGGTTTTCTTAAGCCAAGCTATATGTAGTTTGGCCAAGATTCAATTGATGAACGTGGCTAAAGCCCATTGACTCCTAAAACATTTTAAAAGAAACTATTAGAAGTCGTATGACATATTGTTCTAAACAATTAGACTTTAAAATAGCAGAATAATTAGTACCTGATGGAGTGTTGGATTCAATTCCTCCCTTAAATAAGGTGTTAATGGAGTAGATATACTTTGAACTGGGAGAGTACTTGTATTGCTGACAATTTGGTGCACATCCGTAGATTCCTTCCTCTTATATGATCTTTTCTTCTCAGCTTTCTTAAGAACATTTGTGGGCCTACCACTTTGAATTAAAGGAGTACAAGTATTGCCCATAGTTTGGTGCACATCAGTAGATTCCTACCTCTTACTAATATTTTGCTTTATAGCTTTGGTAAGAGCAGTTATGGGCCTGCGAACACTAGTACCTGCACGACCACCTCTCACTCTTGTTTTAATGCCCCTTGCTATTGAAAACAAATAGTTATTGTTTGTTTCATCCACATCCAAGATATTATCACCTACACTTGCGACCTGTGTACTTTCTACCTCGGCTTATGCATGTTCATCATTCACACTATGATTGTACGAGGCAAGCTTCATAGACTTCTCACTATTTGCATCCTTTATAATCTTACGCACTCTCACTTTCATTTGTTTGGAAAGATCAACAGCACAATCATAAGAGTCACGATGCTCTGCAACCTTCATCATTATTTGTACAAACATACGACATAAATCTTTGTACCGCTTCCCAGTCTCTGCTTTAGGGTCAATTTCAGTCAAAGACTTACGATACCCAGCCCCAAATCTGACATTCTTCACGTCTCTAGTCCACATCTTCAATGTATATTGAGCATGTATTTTATTGATTCCATTGATACGAAGAATACACAATGCATGACTACAAAGTATTCCTCCAAACTCAAAATTTTTACAGCTACTACTAACTATAAATTCGGAACTCTCAAAAGTAACAATATGCTTTCTTGGCCAGTTGAGTGATGAATTTTGAGCCTTGTACTCACTTGTTGTTCCCACTTCCCCGCATCCTGTGAAATCAGAATTTAGAACATTTTTTAACTCTTGCTGAAACTTCACAAAAAATTTCGGCATATAACGTCGATCCTCTACTAGACTGTCAAAATGTCCAAGAAATCACTAGAAATCCTTTTGAGTATCTAAAAAATTTTTAAGAGTTGAATTCATGCTTTTAGACCTTTCTATGGTGCTCATACTTGCACAAATCCTATGCCTTCCATATGCTAAGGACCATTGCTCTCTTTCATCGAATCTTGCTTTCAACCAAGGGTTTGATGTTAGACCATATTTGTTAATCATTACATCGCATGCCTCTAAAAACTCATCTTCATTTTCAAATTCGTAAACACACTTGCTAAAATCATTTGCAAAAGATTTTTCACGATTAAATACGTCGCTCAAATGTTTGACTGCGTTTTGGAACATATGCCACACACAAAAACAATGAAACATCTCAAGTAATAAAACAGCTATTGCATTTGTCATAGCTTGATCATGATCGGTGAGAAATGTCATTGGTTTCTGTCCAGACATTGCTTTAGTAAAAGTCTCAAACAACTAGCAAAATGTCAAAGTAGTTTCATCATAAAGTAATGCAGCTCCTAAAATACAGGTTTCCATATGGTGATTCACCCCAAGAAACAAACCAAATGGTCAGCCTTCCTTGTTTGTTTTATTCGTGGTATCAAAACAAACTACATCAGCAAAACAATTTTAGTCCCCCATTATCCTAACATCTGTCCAAAAGATGTTTGTTATCATATCAGCATTATCAAGTTGTATTGCATAAAAGATTGGGGGATCTTCTGCATGTTTTTTTGAATATATTCTAACAATTCCCCTACAACTCCCATTTGCATTTCTTTCATTAGCTTAGAACGCAAGTAGTTATTACAATCTTCAGGCATGAGCCCGAGATGTTCAGTACCACCAGCTTCTCTACCCATCATTTCTATGGTTATTTTTGGTCGTATTCCTATTCAGTCAGCTAAATCAATTTCAGCAACTTGAACCTTACTCATCTTTCTATGAGATCGTAGCATGTGGACCATGCTAGGTGAGCCCATATCATGGCTATGCATATGTTTAAAGTCTGTGATCTCAAATTTGTCATTACTGTTCATCAAAGAACTCATAACTTCCAATCTCTCTATTATTGATGTCCTCTATTCCATTGACTATTTGAAGTGATATATGACTTCCAATCTCCATATCTTCTAGACTCTGTTTTCATTGAGAAACTTACAGAAATTCGAGAACGTTAAATACACGCTCACTATTCTGAATTGGTATAAAAGGTCACCTTAGTAGTAATATACCTCATAGTCATAAGACTAGTCAACAATACTAGGCTAGGGATGTGGTATTTCGGCCATTGCCCTGTGACCTTTTCAAGCTTAGGGTCGACTTTACCAGCCACAGTGTGTACCTATAGGACTATCAAATGGCAATGCAGTTTGAAAATGCATGAGAAATAAGCTTTTTTTTTATCTATTACATTAAAAAATAACAATATATTAACTAAATATTGGTAATATCAAGCAATTATCCTTAATATGAACATGCGTCGAGAACATTAAATACATAAGTGAAGCTCACTATTCTTGATTGGTTTAAAAGGTCACCTTAGCTATAATATACCTCATATTCATAAGACTATTCAACAGTACTAGGCTAAGGCTGTGGTGTTTCTGTCGTTTGCCTGTCACCGTTTTAGGCTCAGGGTCGACTTTACTAGCCATGGTGTGTACCTATAGGATTATCATAGGGCAATGCAGTTTGAAATGCATGAGAAACAAGCTTTTATATCTATGACATTAAACAATAACAAGAAACTAACTAAATATTGGTAATATCAAGCAATCATCCCTAATCCATTAAAGAAAAAATAAAATAAAATGGAAACTTATCAAATATCTAATACAATGTCAAACAAATAAAAGGGAGCATATATAGATTATGTTAACAGGTGTTTAAAAGATTTACAAACAAGAGCAACTCTAAAACCAAATTGTAAAGCTCAGTTGAAGTGAATGATTAAATTTACTATAAGAAAGCTCTAGATGAATAGTATAAATTTCAAAAGAAGTGGTTTAGGATCCTAAAGTTGTGTCCTCTCCATATGCATTTACTATATAGAAGGTCTGGTCAAGTCATTGGTTTTACCGCATAAACCCATCAGCCGAACCCCTTATTTGAAGAACAGGTTCAGGTAGCTTTCTTGACATCTTTGAAATGCCAAATCCAACCCAAGGTATTTATGACCTAACCCAAATGCAATCCAACCTAACCTATTTTTGGCTATATCAATAATCAAATGCTAGCATCCTGTGTATCCAAATGGGATTCTAGATTCTGGTGATCAGCAGTCAGAATCCAGCCTTTGACAATCTTGAATAAGAATCAGAATCCGAATTATAGAATCCAAACCAAACACGCTATAGACTCAAACTGAAAAAAGGAAACAGGGTAAGGTTTTGGGAGGATGAAAAAATGCAAGTCCTTTACATCTTCTTTGCGAACAAGAAATTAACTAACTATTGGTAATATCAAAAAATCATCCTTAATTCATTGGTTCAACCCTTGGGATGAGACTTTACATTTTACACCAACGATGATAAAAAGACAAAATAATTTCATGAGAAATAAAAAATAAAAACCATAAATCTGATTTTACAAAGTAGTTTGGTTCAACCCGTGGGACAAGACTTCGCATTTTATTCATGATAACTATTCATGCAACCAGAACAATCAAATGGAAGAAGAAATATAAGTAAAATCAAAATCAAAATTGAAGGAAAAAACTCACTGTGTATGTGTGGTTTCCTTTGCTGAAGTTGTTGAGTTGCCTTGTATAAGAGAATTTGTTGAGTTGCCTTGTAGAAAGGAAATAGAGAATATGAAGAGTGGAAGAAAATATTAATCATCTAAAAGCAACTGCATCTGAAAGCCATCTCTATGAGATAAAAAGATCCGTTCTTACTAAATGATTTAGGAAATTAGCCAATTCATAGAGCATTCTTAAGATAATGAGCAAGAGTGAAGAAGCGGGACTCACATGCCCGGAGGAAGTAATTACTTTGATAAATGGAGGAGAAGAAGAGTCTGAGCTGTCGGGACTTACCAGAAGAAATACAGTTCGTAGCTTCTAGAGGATTTGGATACTCTGATTTTCTTTCCACCGAGATGAGAAATTCATTGCTTTGAAAGGTTGTTGAATGTTGTATCTTACCTGTATGTGATTTGAATCTCTTGTTCACGACCCTTCCCTTTTTCTGCTATTTGAATCTCTCATTCCCAATGTGCAATTTGAATCTCTCATTCCCAATGTGCGATTTGAATCTCTCTTTCCAAATCCCTTTTTTCTTCTGAATTTCTTATGAATGTGATCTGCAACAGCTTTACTAGAACTTTGTAACAATGTAAGGGCAAAGAGAAGAAAGGGAAAAGGGGTGAAGAGAAGAAAGGGGAAAAAGCGGGAAGCTTTGGCACCTAAAATCTTTCGTTTATTAATTTTTTTTTTCAACATTGAAAGTAAGTTAGCAGAAGACGTTCCTTTTGTCCTCACTTACTGTAGCAACCCGTGTCTTTAAATTATAATTTAATTATAAGTAACAATTCAAATCCTTTTTGAAAGATTATATAGGGTTGTGTATCTAGATAATTGAAATTAGTAGAATTTGTAATTACAATCCAATATGTGTAGAGACTTAAATTAGTCAGCCTAAGAATGATCGTAATCAATTAGAGTATCCTTATAATATTAATTGTAAAGTTAATTGGGTGCATGAATCAATGTTACACATTTCATAGTTAATGTATAGAGTTGGGTTGAATTGGTAATTAAAAGAAAATCTGGGTAATAAGAATAACCGAGTGGAAGTATGGAGGTTATGGAAGAATCAAACAAACTTGAATTCGGTTGGGATTTGAATTGGGCATGGAAATTATGTATAGCAACAAGGGTAGATTAGTAAGTTTTAGGGAGGAATCTTAGTGGAGAAGTTACCTTATCTACTGGTTATGTGTGTGGAGAGTTAAGAAATGGTAAAGAGGTAAAATTAAGTAGTTTTAGAAGTTAACAAAAGGGGATCAATGAATAGTGACGTGAATAGCGTTTTGAGAGGGTGAGTTAGGGTTTTGGTGTTTAAAAGAAAGACAAAGGGAGAACCAAACCCTAGCCGTCACAAACCTTGGGGAAAAAGAAGAGGAAGATGAAGAAGAAGGTGAATGAGAGGATACAGGAAAAGAAGATAATGAAGAAACGCTAAGGAAGATCAAAATGAAGGAAAGCTAGAGGATTGAGGATCAACCATCTGTAACTGCAAAGAAAGGATTTGAGAAGAATAAGGTAGGGATTTCCATCGATTTTACAATAAGTATATTCATGGTTCTTGACAATGCTATAGTTATAGATCGGATTTCATGATTTCATGAATTGAGCCATGATCTGAATAGTGATCTTCTAGTATGAGCATTGAATAAATATTATAAATGATTGTATGTCCACATGATTTAGTATGCTTAGATTAAGTTTACTGTATTTGTGTCACGCCCCGAACCCGTAACCCTGATCCCTAGGTGGGATGGCACGAATCACAAGACGCGACCTTCGGGATCCATTTCTGGACC